>CM019149.1:125487370-125628105 GCA_009733165.1 Naja naja | reverse complement strand
CAAAATAGATTCTGAGTCAGACTGTAGTGAGTGGAGGAAGGAATTTATAGACTCAGAATGGAGCAGAAAAAAGAAAGACCTGGGAAGAAAGAGGCAAGATTTCTACTGCAGAGGTTGTGGGGGAAGCCAACCCCGCACTGAATGCAAGTTCCTAGATACCATCTGCCTCCATTGTGAAAAAAGAGGACACCTAGCAAGAGTCTGCAAATCATCCAGAACTCCACCCAACAGAAGGAAGTTTCCTGACAAAGAATTCAAGCCCAACAACCTCAGTGAGAAAATGGGGGCAGCACAGAAGCAAAGGGGGAAGAATGAAAGTCATCAGACAGTAACTATTGGTCATTCTTCTTCTATCAATAACAGAAAAGTGCATGTGAAGGTACTAATTGAAGAAGGCCTTGCCAAATAGAATTGGACTCAGGCTCATATTTATCTATGGTGTCATGGGACACTATTCACAGACTACTCCCAAACATTCAGAAGAAGCATTTCAAGAAGCAAGCACTGACTCTTAAAGACTACCAAGGGAACAAGATTCCAGTAGTTGGAACAAGAGAATTCAACGTGAAGTTCAAAGGCCACACCAAACATTTGCCCCTGACCATCGTGGACAAAGATTGCCCAAGCTTGCTGGGACTTGAGTGGTTCAATCCACTAGGCATCGAGGTGACTGGCATCAATCATGTGAGCAACACTGAATGGGAGGAGGCCTTGAAGTCTGAGTTTCCAGAGGTCTTCAGCGAAGGATTGGGCAAGTATATGGGGACCCCTATCACTTTCAATCTAGACCCAAGGTGCCACCAATTCCGCTTAAAAGCCCAGAAGGGTCCCATTTGCCTAAAGGAAAAAACTGATGCACAAATAGATAAACTAATAGCTCAAGGAGTTTTAGAGCCCACTGACCACTCCAGGTGGGAGATACCCATAGTCACACCAGTCAAGACTGATGGGTCAGTGAGATCTGTGGAGACTATAAGTGGACATTGAACCATGTGCTTCAACAGAGCGCATATTCAGTTCCAGTGGTGCATCATTTACTACATTCACTTGGCAGGGGTACAGTCTTTGCCAAATTGGATCTGGCCCAGGCATATCAACAATTAACAGTTGATGATGCCACTGCAGAGGCCCAAACCATTGTGACTCATAGAGGTGCTTTCAAATGTAAAAGGTTACAGTTTGGAGTAAGCGTGGCACCAGGCATCTTCAAAGCCTTATGGAAAAGGATGTGCTCCAAGGACTGCCAGGGTAGTACCTTACTTTGATGATGTTAATCTCTGCTGAAAATGACACTCAGTTACAAGAGAGACTCAGAGAAGTCCTTACCAGATTCAAAAAAGCGGGGTTAAAAGTCAAGGAAGAAAAATGCACTCTTAGAACTGACAAGGTTGAGTTCTTGGGCTATATGATTGACAAGCATGGTATCCACCCACATATGCCAAGGTTCAGGCAATCAAAGAAAGCCCCTAGACCAAAATGTAAAACAGATTTGCAAGCCTTCCTTGGACTCATTAACTTTATCACATGTTCCTACCTCAGAAGGCAACCATTGCAGAACCACTGCACAGATTATTAGACAAAAAGTCTGCGTGGGTCTGGGGCAGAAAAGAACAATCTGCATTTAACAATATTAAAAGACTAATCACGTCTGATGCTGTACTGATACAGTTCTCTGAGAATTTGCTTGTTGTACTGACTTGTGATGCATCCCTTTTGGAGTGGGGGGGGTTTGAGCCACAGGCTTCCCAGCAGGAGGGAAGCTCCTACGCATTTTACTCTGCACCTGACCAAAGCAGAGAGGAACTACACCCAACTGGACAAGGAAGCCTGGCAATTGTTGCAGCTGTCAAGAAATTCCATGAGTATTTATATGGGAGAACATTTACCATTGTCACAGATCACAAACCTCTGTTAGGCATTGTGGCAGGAGACAAACAAGCCCACTATCCTGTCACAAGAATGCTGAGGTGGACTGAATTTCTTCTGCTTATTCATACAAACTCATCCACAGGCCTGGCAAAGACATTGGGCATGCAGATGCTTTGAGTCGCTGCCCACTTCCTTCTCACACTGAGGACTTTGCTCCTGAGACTTACACCTTTTCTAGAAACTGTTGCCAAGCTTCCAGTACACGCTGCTGAAATTGCCAGAGAGACTGCCAAAGACACTGTATTGGCTCCTGTTATAGGCTGGATTAAGAAAGGTTGGCCTCTTCAAGATCTACCTCAACTTGCCCAACCTTTAAATCCAGGCAAACTGAATTATCTGTATTAAGAGGATGTATTTTGTGGGGTAACAGGGTGGTTATTCCTACAAAACTGCAAAAAGAGGTTTGGAAATGTTACATGAGGGTCATCCAGGTATTGTCAGAATGAAGGGATTGGCCAGGAGTTATGTATGGTGGCCAGGTATTGACAAAATGGTTGAAAACTGGGTTGCATCTTGTCCCAACTGTCAGGTAGTCAGGCCTGCCCCACCTCTCACCCCCACACAGGAATGGGAATGTCCTAGGGGCCCATGGTCCAGGATTCACATTGATTTTGCTGGCCCTACCAGAGGGCACACTTTCCTTATTATAGTTGATGCATATTCCAAATGGCTAGAGGTTATCCTATGGCATCCACCACAACTGAAGCTGTCATCAAACAGCTTAAAAAGCTTTTTGTAACTCACGGGTTACCTGATGTGCTTGTTTCTGACAATGGCCCTCAATTTACATCCAACCTTTTGAATCATATCTAGCACAACAGGGTATCAGACATGCCCTGACAGCCCCTGGGCATCCTTGGCTAACGGCCGGGCTGAACGTATGGTACGATTTACCAAGGAAAACCTTCAGCAATTGGGTCCAGGGGATATCACTGAGAGAGTTGAAAAACTCTCAGTGTTCAGCATATCACTCCCAACCCCTCAACTAATTTGTCCCAGCTGAATTGTTGATGGGTAGGAAACTCAGGTCTCCCTTGATCGCCTTCATCCACTTAGCACCCAACGCACCACTAGATTCCACTAGCAAAATTCGCACATTCACTGTGGGTGATTCTGTTTATGCTAAGAACCTTATGGGTGAACCATTATGGATTCCTGCTGAGATAACCCAAATCACAGGCCCCAGGTCTTACAGGGTACAAATGGAGGATGGTGTCCTCTGGAGCAGGCACATTGATCAGTTAAGATCCAGATTGCCTCAGGAGCATCACTTTTTCTCCTCTCTGGTTCCCATACCTACTGCCTCTTCTAGGGGGGAAGGGGAGGATCATGAGTGTAATGAACAAGCAAGAATCAACCCCATGTGTAACGAGCTAACACGACAGGAACCATCCCAAAACCTGTCACAATACCAACAACCATTTTCACAAATGGAAGATTGCACATCATTACCTGATTTAGGTGCTGACATTGGGTTGGAGATGGATTGGGAGGAGAGACCAGGTTGTAGTAACCAAACAGGTTCTACCATTACTACAAGTCCAGTAAGGAAATGTCAGCAGACACATTTCCTCCCTCACAAGGTGAGAACCTTAAAACATCTGAACCACGTAGGTCTCAACGTACACGTAAGAGCCCCACCTATTTAAAAGAATACATTAGATAGGCTGGGGTTTGAGTATGGACTGAACCTAGTGGGGAGGGGTGTTGTATGCAGGTTTAAAGTCATTGGTTTAGTTTGAACTGTTCTTGTAAAATGTAAGAAATGATTGGTTTAAAAAGTGCGGGAAAACCCTGCACTCTGATTGGCTGGCAACTGCGGCTGCTGGCTATAAGTAGCAGCCGCAGCCCAGCCAAAGTGGGTTCATTCTGAGCTGTAGTCACTAATAAACAAAGAGCTTGAAGCACTCCGCGTCTGTCTCTTCATGCAAACTTAACACAAACCATTTCATCTTCCATGCAGCAGTCCACATCCTCTTGCCTTACACCATCATCTTATTTTGCAGAAGCAGTAGAGGCGCTGAGGCCATGCTGAATGAAACTGAGACCTCCGTTCACCTAGCTCTCCAAAAAGCGTGGCTACAATTAAGATTGCAATCAACTCCTTTAAAGACTGTGCAGATATGGAAAACCCAGGTTTGTGCTTGGTATTAAAGCATGAGAGTCTAATTAGGAAGAGTGAAATGGTTTCAGTTTTCTTTTGCTATCCCTTCCCTGTTGAGAAAAGAGAAAAGAAAATATACAAGAGGATCAGGTCTCTGCTGCTTCCTCCCCTGCAGAGGTTCCTAGATAACCAGGCTATTAACTCCATTCCCATCCACAGTTGCCGATTCCATCGCAAGAGCTCATATGCTCATTAAGGAACACCCAAACAAAAAGTCTTAGGGTGCCTTGAAATTAATAGCAATAGCACTTAGACTTATATACCACTTCACAGTGCTTTACAGCCTTCTCTAAGCAGTTTACAGAAGCAGCATTTTGACCCTAACAATCTGGGTCTACATTTTACTGGAAGGATGGAAGGCTGAGTCAACCTTGAGCCAGTGAGACCTGAACTGCCAAACTGCTGGCAACCAGTGATCAACAGAAGTAGCCTGCAGTACTGCATTCTAACCCACTGTACCACCACAGCTCTTAAGCATTATTTATCCTTAAAGACTTCATGAGAAAACTACTATAGGTTTGATTAGGCTCAGTTATTATAAAAAAGGAATGTTGTAATTTTGTTTCCTCTTTATGGAATGGCTGGAAGTAATTGCTAATGGGTTGTTTGAATTTAAAAAAAAACTATATCAGAGTTGCTTTTTTACAAATTGAATTGTTTACGCATGGTACCCTTCATGTTTGTCAGTAGTACCCAGGAAAGTGTGTATGGAAAATACTGCTAAAAATAAACATGGATATTTTGATTTTATAAAAAAAATCCATATTCTACAATATTGATCTACTAGTCATAAGTCTGGTGCTGCTTAGCTTAGATTATATATCTCAAACAGGAGCTAACAACACTAGTGGTATATAACTATGATTATGTAAATTTACATAAGTTTGTATGAAACTAAAAAAATAGAAATCACTGAACCTCATGTTGATTTCCTCTTTTGCTTTAAGAGGTTGAGTCAGACTTTCTCCGAAGTGTGCATGCTCTTCTCCGGGAACTTGATGGCCATCATCCAGCCTTCCAAAGTGAGAGAGGTAAGATCACTAAAGATAGTCAACTTTCCAAGAGATTGGTTATTGTGTGCTTACACTTCCATTCTGTCAAGCACGGGTTATCAGGAAGTTCCAGCAATTCAAATGAATATAAAGATCTATAAGAAGCTTAAGTTCTCTTCAAGAATCTGAACTATTGACTAATGTATTAACTAATAAAGGAAATTAGTGATAGATAAGAACCAATGGAATTCAAGGTGGGCTGGACTTAGATCTGTTGTGGCATGAAGGGACTCAAATCTGAAGACACATTTGACCCCTCCCTCAGGCTCAGCTTGGTCATCTCCTACATGTTCTGCCTACATAGGCTGGAGGAAGGAAAGCTTGACTCTCATGCTAGGATGTCATTCACTTGGGATTTGTTTCTGGATACCTTACTTGGTGAGATACTTTCTCAAAAGATGAAGTAGTTGATCTGATCCTAGAGGACAAATTTCTGCCCATTAAATTTTTCCTCATTATCAGTATAACTACCGAGAAGAAGCAATCACTCATTGTCAAAGACCACACTTTGTAAAGATGAAATTTCCATCTATTATCTCTAGTTCAGAGAGTTCAGGCAGCAAGATAGCAAAAAGAGCTTTGCCTAAAGAAAAGAGAACTGCCAAGTGGCTGGGTAGAACATTGATCAAATCCATTGTGTGGATTCCGAATTGGTTTGGCTTAATGTATGCTAGGAATAATTAACCCACATCGGCTATGTTCACACAACATGCTTAAGTGGATTACAAGCATATCATTTAGGTTGAAAGTTTATGTCAACCTAAAGTAGCTCTGAAGTTATCTGGGGGCAAATTGACTTTCCCTAGTAAGCTGTACCTATGAATAGAAAACAGGTGGTTATCATAGAGTTAACCCACTCTGCTTATCACTCACCCAGAAATGAAAGTGTGGAGCAAAACCAGGGCTTCTCTAGGAATTAATTTACTTTATTATTTTCATCTCATAGCCAAGTAGGGCAGAAAAAAGACATGAGAATAGCTAAGTTCTGTCCTTATGCTTCTGATTCCAACTGAGCCTTGAGGAATTTCTTCCCAGGCTTTTCAGAGGAAAGTTAAAAAGCAGTAAGTGACAATCTCATTACTTTCTATGAAGATAGCCACTCTTCATCTTTGGTCATAAGTTCACAGTGGTGATATATTTGTTAGGATTAGTTGTCTTGTGTGAAGAACTCCTGCAACAAAAATTAGTGACAAACATTAATGACAGATCGTGGTGAGTTCCAACCAGTGTTAATATCTATTTTTCTTCCTGAAGTACTGAAGTTAAATGAAGGCAATATAATGTCCCAAAGGTACTTTTTGAAAGGCAACTGGACTTTCTTGTTTTTTTTAATGTTTCACTTCTCATCCAAGAAGCTTCTTCAGTTCTTAGATGAGAAGCGAAACATTTTCAAGGAAAAAAGATCAAGAAAGTCTAGTTGCCTTTTGAAAAGTACCGTTGAAACAACCATGACCTGAATGATTGAGAATCTTTATAAACAAAAGACAAAGTTAGTGTTTTTGTTCAGTTTTTTTTAATGCAATACTACAACTTTAAAAAAACATCTTGGAAGCAAATTCCTATCCTAGGTGGAAATCAATACCTCAGTTTTAAGGGCGGGAAAGAATTGTTAATATGTTTAATTGATTGCATGGATGATCAATTAAAGCATATTAATTGCATGTAAAACATACTGAAAGACACCTACTTCCTGAGAGCTTTTTCTGAACATATTGCAATCCAGCCTTCCCGCTCCTATGAATTCCATTCTTTTATATATTGTATCCTTGGATTAATAAATGAAACATTAATAGATACTCTTATTTTGATCTCACAGGGATGCTAAGATGGACCTTGCACAAGAAAATTGACCGGAATCCCCAAAATGGAATCCTCTGGATTAAAATTTTGGTGAAAGAACTTGAAAGAGTAAGAATGTGAACTACCGTGATGTAATAGTAAATGTGTTGGATTAGGATCATGGAGATTCAAGTCAAGTCCACCTTCAGCCATGGAAACTCAGTGGATGACTTTGTTATTCAGTGTCTCTCTTGTAATTCAACCTACCTTAGTAGGTGGTTGTTTTGGAAATAAAATAAATTGAGATTCCCATGTAAGATGCCTTGATTTCCTGAAGAAAAAGTGGAATGTAAATCTAACAATCAAGTAAATAGGCAAGTGACCTTAATTTAGTCTTGGTAATCCAGACAGGCTTGATCATTAATATAAAACTATGTTTTATGGTCAATCCTTACCTTTTTGGATTTAGAAATAATGAAATTGGTTTTCCGTCAGGGATTTGGGCATCATAGCCTCAGGGAGATGTTAGCAATGTTGTCTTCTTTTGCAGCTGACATATAGAGATATCTTCTTTGGGGTCTTTGGTGCTTTTTGAGCTTGGTGCTTTTCTTGTGCCGATATTTCAATTCCAAACTAGGTAACATCATCAGTGCTACTTATTGACAGCTGGAGCAGGAGTGAACAACTCTTGACCTGGGAACATATGCAGCCACTCCTCTAAAATTGCACTGTTACAAATTGTGAAAATTCATCCTACAGAATGTTTTTGATCCATTATTCCAAAAAGAAATGACAAAAGGGTCTAACCTAAATCAGACTGAGCAAATTTATCTTACTTTTCAAAATCTCACAAGTAATAATTAAGGAGACAAACATTTTGGTCTTATCTTTTTGTGGGTGCAAAGTTCCTAAAAATATTAAGTAGCCCTTGGCTAAAAGGAAAAGAAAAGAAAAAAAGAAAAGGATGTCTGCATTGCTCTAGATTAAAGTGTCACCTGTTCCTTTCTTGAAAGAAGCAAAACAAGACATGCTACTTGGCAAATCCCAGTGCAAAAGCAATTTTGCACTCTTCCAAGGACAAGAATTCATAGCATCAACATCTAATTTGCAGGTCCATTTTCTTTCGAACTGCTTTATCTCAGTTTATCACACCTCCCATGACCTCTGCAGGGTTGACAATGTTCCTTTAGTTGTCTCTTCTATCTTGCTGCTTTTGCTCCTTTTCATTCCTAGCCTTTAATCCTGAGAGTAAAGATCTTTAGTCTGGCTAGAGACAGATAATATCGATATTGTTTTCCCAGAATTCTGGCAGGCTCATTTGAATATACAGTACATTCATTTCACGGTTCCTGCTGAAGTGTTTTTGTAAAAATTCAAAATGTAACATCAGTGGGGGAAAAATATATTAAGAGCAACTCTTGTCTTTGGCATTGTACTATTATTTAAAAAAAAAAAACCCTTTGTTTTCAGTAAATCCTTTCATATGTTTTATGACCTCCTGGGGGGCTTTTAACGTATTTTTAACTATTTTATTGATTGGGCTTGTCAAATTTAATTGTTTTTTATATATTTATTGTGTGGTGTTTTATTGTGAGCCAGTCCTCGAGAGGGGGTGGCATACAAGTCCAATAAAATAGAAATAGAAATAAAAAGAAAACTTTTGTTTTAGTTTTCTAGGACCTATTTATTTATTTGTTTGTTTGTTTGTTTGTTTGGATTTATATGCCGCCCTATCTCCCGAAGGACTCAGGGCGCTCACATTAAAATATACAATACAAAATTTAAAATTATTAAAAAATTATTAAATCATGATCCCAAACAAATCTCTAAAATCCATAACGACAATGTACATAAAAACCAGTAAGAAACCCACCCCCCTCAGTCCAGGCCGGCCTGTTGGAAAAACCATGTCTTCAGGTCGTGAGGAAGGACGAGGTCAGGGGCCAGCCGCAGCTCCAAGGGCAACTGATTCCACAGGGTGGGCGCTCCCATAGAGAAGGCCCTCCCCCTGGGGGTCATCAGCCGACACTGTCTGGCCGACGGCACCCCAAGGAGGCCCTGTCTGTGGGAGTGCACAGGACGATAGGCAGTCGTCGCTGGCAGGAGACGCTCCCGCAGATACCCCAGCCCTAAGCCATGTAGGGCTTTATAGGTAATTACCAGCACCTTGAATCTCACCCAGAGGGCAACCGGCAACCAATGCAGTTCACGCAGGAGGGGTGTAATATGGGAGTATCGGGAAAGCACAAGCGGGTGGTGGGGTCTCAGATTTACTTACAGTGGTTGTTATGTACTGTATTCTTTCAGAAGCGTTGTTGCTGCAGTGCTCTGGCTGGCTGCCTTCCTCTCTCCTGTGATTTTATTTTGGAAAACTTTGCCTCTCTTCTTTAGAAAACAATTCAATATTTAGAATATATTTAACATAGCTGTCTGCTTTTTCCAGGCAGAAAGATGTAACCATCAGAAGCACATCATCCCCCTGGTTCACACACTGATGTATACGCTGATCAAAGTAAGAACCGTATTTCTTCAGCACTGGGATTAATAGGTTACAATGCTCTGATATCAGGCATTAATTTGCACACTAGGACTCCATATCCATTTCAAAGGGAGGAACTTATAAAGAATATGTCACTACATTATTTTGATTTGTCTGTTCAGCTTCTAAGCTAATATTCGCAGGCAGTTATTCAAAGCCTGCCAGCTAGAACTTTGATATCTTGTCTCCATAGTAATGAGATAAGGATGTCTTGTGATTTCTGATTTACTGCGCATGCTTCAAAGAGTTTTTCTTCACTTCTTGTATATGCCTTTGGTGTGAGATTAGCTGTCAGTATGTAATCCGTTAGGTTTTATTATTTTTGTAAATAAAAAATATGTTTCTTAGATTACTTTCCAGGTTTTATTTAATCAAAGCTGACAGCAAAAGAAAGGCACTGTCCACCTCTAATTAGCAGGGATTTATGGAAGCTGATTTTTACTCCCTGACAGAATAGTTTGCTGTATTGCTATGTGTATGCTATGCTCATTACTAAGAAGAGTGCTAGTCTGGTGTTGTGGTTAAGGCATCTGGCTAGAAACTGGGAGACTGTGAGTTCTAGTCCTGTGCAACAGAAATGACCTCTGAGGATTAACCTCTGAGGATTAAATAACCTCTGAGGATTAAATGTGTTCCTTCTGAAGGGTCGGTGATTTTAGGCCACACACTGTCAGCCCTAGGAAGAAGGCAATGGCAAACCACTCTCAAAAAACCTTGCCAAGTAAACTGCAGGAAGTTGTCCAGGCAGTCTCCAGGAGCCAACACTGATTCAAAGGCACATTTGTGTGCATACACACAGATTAAGAATGCAGGGACTCTGATCTTAAAACAGGAAACAGAGCTTTGTAAAGATGCAATGGATACTTTCATAATCTGCTTGCCTTGAGGGATACAGATAATAGGATGCAGTATATTTATGAATAGCCATGCTGGCCCCTACTCTGTGCACTGCATTGTTTATTATATCAAGGAGAAAAGAAAACAAACAACATTGATTCTATGATGGTATTTAGATTATCAGTACTGTAGACTACTTATAAGTGGGGATTCTATAACCCCACCATAACCCTACAATCTGCTTTCTACTTGTGTTTAATGTAACTAGTACCTGCAGCAGAAATTCTTACACCTCTAAGAATTAAATGTGTTTCAAATAAAGAAACTTCTGCTTGGACATTTACCGGGTTTTTTCCCCCCCAGGTGCCTTGCTTACCTGATGACCTATATGAGAGAGTCTATGATTTCTTCAAGAAGTTGCTTACTTTGCCCAAGCCTTTTTGCACTATTGGTTTGGATTATGCTTGCCAACTGAAACTAGAACGGGCAATCCCAGGTAGTCTAGCTTTATTTATTTTAGTTTGTTGTATTTGTTATGATATAATGGCTATTTATCAACAAATACATAAAATTAGCATCAAAAGGAAAGGGATCAGAAAATATGGGAGTATTATGATGGACTATCCTTTGTATATGCAGTGATGCATGGACCTCTCCCCAAGAATGTTTCATGAATAATTCAGGAAGAATAATGCACAATAAAAGGCTTATCTGTAAGCATATTTTATGCTTTTGTTAAGACTGCTTTGAAATTATTCACTGTTCAAGCTGTCCAGTAGCTTATGGTGGCAGTTTTGAGATTTATTCCCTTAACAAATTGATTATTAGAATTAAAATCAGACCATGGACATTTGCATTTTATTGCTGTGTATGTATTTATCCACTAGGAATATTATACCAAAGGAAAGTCTCTGCAGAACAAGGCCTCAAAAATGACTCATTCCCTTATCAGGATAAGTAAGTATGCCGCTTCCCATGTCCCTTTTGTGCCTATACCTATCCTAAAATTAGGACTTTGTATCACATGATGGGGCAGTGAATTCAAAAGTATATGCAAATGATGGGTGCTGAATGGTCATCTGGCTGAAAAAAGTTTTCCAAGTTGTTTATTCACAGGTTTTTAAGTATGCTTTGTATGTGTGTGATGTTACATGTTTGTTGCAGAAGAACATCAGTCTGCTCCTTTAAGATACCTTTTGTTTGATTTCTATTTAAGTTAAGCTTTGTTAAATTGTAAATACATTTATGATTTTTCTTTCAGAGTTCTTTTTCCTTATGCTGCTATCTAGTTGAAGAGCTTGTTGTTATTAAATTTGTGATCAAATGTCCACATAAAAATAAATTGTTAGAGCAAAAGATCAACTGTATACTACACCAAGATGAAACCATTAATACTGAAGGGACATTAATGTTACTGAATCTGGAATATTGTGGATTTAAGCATGGAACTGATTGTTTACAGAGCCCTTTAGTTTCACATGCAGACTCTTTGATTCACTTTCATATCTACAGCTAATAAGTTCTGCTTATGTAATATATATTAACTCTTCATTTCCTTAGGATTTTCATGTTTGTTGATCCAGATTTGCTCTCTGGGGCTGTATGCCAAGCACTAGTTGATGAAATCAAGGCTGCTCAAATGTTCCAGTGTGCCAGGTCCTGCATGATCTATGTGATAGCACATGCCTTCCAAACAGGACTGAAGGAACATTGTGATATGAGAAACTTGCATGAAGCATTTCAGGTATTGTGAAGAAACAAGGAAGGGTTGGTTTTGCAGATTAATGATTGAATGAATGAAGTAACTAAAACTCCTTAAAGTAAAAGTTTCACTTAAATAGTGTAGATGGAGATTTTTAACTTCCTTCTTTCTCAGAGTGCTGCATCAAGATCGGCTTTCATTTTCAGTTCATAAATAGATACACGTGTACTGCTCAAGGTTGCCCAAGAAAAACCCAGAATTCCCTTACCTTTTTGGACATCAACTCACATAATTTTCAATAGGCTGTGAACTGTTGAAGTTGAAGTCTAACATACCTGGAAGCTTTCTGCTTTTTAAAGAAAAAGAAATTTATTGGAATACATAGAAAAAAATATTACTTTTTTTTCTTAAGGTTAAAAAAAAAGTTGTACTGGGAAATAGAAACAAAGCCAGTAATCCTACAGATAAAAGACTAATTCTTGGAAATGTGCTTATTTTCCTGCAAACGTTTAGCCCAAGTAGAAGCTTTGTTGGTATTTAGCCACCAACCTGATAAATATGGTGTACTCTAGATTTCCTGAAGCTAAACTTCACAGTAATAAAAATGAGCTGCATTGCAAAAGGTTTAGGTTGTCCGCTTCCCTGAACATTTTGTGAAATAAGCATTTTTATAAGTTCAAACTGGAACTATTTTCTGTAAGTTTTTATAATAACTGAGGCAGAGAATTAGATGAGTTATGGCTTATTGATATACCTGAGAGTTTGATATCACATTGCATAAAATGTAGCAGGTTTTTCATTATTGAGTCACCATGCTAAAATATGGATTTTCAAGATTAAAAATGTTCCCAACTTTTCTTGAACAAGCCTCAATAAATAACAGGGCAATCTATATATATAAAAGCAAAATACCACTCATGCATCATCACAAAATCTCCAGAACCGTATAGCCTACAAACTTGAAATTTGGCACATATGTTCCTCTTGGCTTCTAAGTGCTCACTAAGAAAGGATTTTTTGAAATGACCATCAGAGCATTAGTATTTCCTATATTATTATTAACACACTCTGATGCTAAGGAGTTCTACTCCCCCTCACCACCTGAAAAAAAATATGTTCCAAATGCAAAACACAAGCAGAGGAGAGGGCTTTCAGTTTCACTTTTAGTTTCACAGCAGCAACCAGCTTTACTACAGAACAGTTGAGCTAAGCCACGCCTAGGCTCCTTGCTGTTCTATAGTAAAGCTGGTTGATGGCTGTGAAACTAAAAGTGAAACTCACACAGCAAATATTGTTTCAGTTTCCAAACACACTGAAAGAACGCTAGCCAGATGAATACCAATGGATGCTGATAGGCAGAGGCAGAATTTTCTTTTCCTTATTTTCCTCCCCAAAAACTAAGCCCGACCACATAGTTTCGTAGCGAAGCATGGGTATGGAGCGAGTCCTAAATATAGTTAAGGAAAATAATGAAAAGTGAATCCATTACATCTTCCAAAGCCATGTTGACTTAAAGTGGAGATTGTCCTTAATAGGATTTTAGTTTTTCTTAATCTATCACATCCCTCCACATTTGGGGAAAACATTGCTTTCTATTTTAGATAGTGAAATCAAGAAGTCCAGTGCTGTCCCCATTTCCAGAGATCATATGGGTTTTGAATCCAGTATCTCTATAACTTTTCTTATCCTCCAAACACACAGTTGGTGTTTGTAGGCTATATAAACTAGCACCTTCTGGATTATTTGGGGCAGACAGAGCCAGTTTCATCAGTATCAGACCATAATAATTGCAAAATGACATGTGTGTAATGATACTATCACACAAATGCAGCAATTATGTACTTGCATCACAACAGTTGCACAACTCAGGGTATTTTCACGATGTCATCACTCATGAGCCATTATTTGCCTGTCCCGCATTACACCCATATACAACATGTTCTCACTAGAATAATTCATTTGGCAATTGGGAAAATCTCTCTGCCCCATCCTAAACTCCTCAGCCAACAAATTCATTTTTTTTTACAAATAAAAATCTTCCTGTAATTTGGAATCACAGGTTTTATGTGCCCTCCTGAGTCTCACTACACTGTGCTCTGAATTAAAGTAACCCTAAAAAATGATTCTCCATCCTCTGCTTAAACACATCCAAAGAAGGAAATTGGCTTTTCTGTTGAGCTGATTTTTCTGTTAGGAAATAGTTTATAATGTTCAATTAAGAATCTGACTTTCTCTAAGTTATATCCATACTTATGTATCTTGTGTGTCATGTATGGAACAATGTGAGACAATGAATAAGACACACATCACATGTTCTGTGTGATACCCTTTCAGGTATTTGAAGAATGCTATTTATGCTCCAAGCTTTTTTTCCCAACACTAAACATATTTACCTTTATCCATAGGAATTAGTTTCTAGTCCTTTGATCATCCTAATTATCCTTCTCTGAACTTGTTCTAGTTTCTCTGAATCCTTCTTAAAGTGTGATACCCAGAAATGGATGATTGGGGGGGGGGTGTCTGACTAAAGCAGATGGAATTGGAATAATTATTAATTATTTTCCATGATTTGTAAATTGTATTTCTAGGGATGCAGCATAAAATTTCATTTGCCATTTTGGTAACTACATCACATTGCTAATTCATATTTAACTTCCAACCCACTGTTATTTAATCTCTTTCACAAGTATCATTTATGTTTCTAGTAGAATTTACTTTTATGGGATTATCCTTGCCAAACTGCAAAAATAATATTACAAAGTGTTGATCATAATAAAATTCCATTAAGGATTGTACATATTAATGACATTGAAAACCGACTGGTTGTATTATTAATGCATCTTAAATGCTTGTATTCAGTGATGTACTTATTAAAAATGAATCTGTCCCTTGAAGCTCCCTTCAGATTTTGTTTGAAATAGGCTTTTGTCTTTAATGCCAATAAGAACTATGAAACTTCAACATTACTTTGGAGTAAGCTCTATTAAAATTAATGGAAATTAGTTTAGAAGCAATGTTAGGTTTAGGTTTAGGTTTATTTGGACTTATAAGCTGCCCTCTCTCCTGAGGGACTCAGGGCGGCGTACATAAAAAACAGAGAATACAAAAGTTAAAACAAATTAAAAAATATTAATTCAACGCCAAATAACCTTTCAAATTAAAACCCCGATCCCCTGTCAGTCCAGGCCGGATTGTAAGAATAACCATGTTTTGAGGTCACGGCAGAAGGAGCAGAGATCAGGGGCCAGGCGCAACTCAAGGGGTAGTTGATTCCAGAGGGTGGGCACCCACACAGAGAAGGCCCTACTCCTAGGGGCTGCCAGCCTACACTGTTTAGCTGATGGTATCCCCAGGAGGCCCCGTCTGTGGGAGCGTACTGGGCAATTGGTATTCATCAACAGAAGGAGACGTTCTTGCAAGTACCCCGGACCCAAGCCATATAGGGCTTTGTAAGCTGTTACCAAAACCTTGAATCTCACACGGAGAGCAACCGGCAACCAATGCAAGTTGTGCAGGAGGGGTGTAATATGGGAGAATTGGGACACTCCCATCACTACCCACGCGGCTGCATTTTGCACCAGCTGAAGTCTCCGTATGACATGCAAGGGTAGCCCCATATAGAGAGCATTGCAGTAGTCGAGTCTAGAGGTGATGAGCGCCTGAGTGACCGTGTGCAGCGCATCTCAGTCCAGATAGGGGCGCAGCTGGAATACAAGCCGAACCTGTGCAAATGTCCCCCTGGCGATGGCTCCTACCTGCTCCTCCATACTGAGCCGCACGTCCAGGAGGACACCCAGGTTGCATGCCTTATCCACAGGGGACAACACCTCTTCCTCTATGGACAATGATGGAATCTCCTGGATTATCCAAGATGATGGTATACACAGCCACTCAGTCTTGTTCGGGTTGAGCCGGAGCCTGCTCCCTCCCATCCAATGTGGACAGGATTTGCATTTCAACAAGCCATAGTTAAAACAAGGAGCTGTTTATTATTTAACATGAGTTGACAAAGAGAAGCTTACAAAATATTCAGACATTGATAACCCTAGTTCAGGAGTGTCAAACTCGTGTCATCACGGTGGTGTCATGTGACATATCGGGACTTTCCCCCCCTTTGCTAAACCAGGCAGGGGCATGGCAAGCACATGACACATCTGGCCCATGGGCTGCGAGTTTGACAGCCCTGCACTAGTTTAAAAAAAAAAATTTCATCAGCATATTACTAGGAAACAAAATGAAAAATCCCAGTTATCAAATTACTTCCAGAAATTGGTCAGTTGTATCAGGTATTCCATGTTTGCACTTTCCTGGTGAAAAAAAAACAGTTTTCCACTTAAACAAAACTGAGTATTATGACAGTAACAGTAGATCTATATAAACATCTGCTTACTTGATGATTGAAAAAGCTGAACTCATTCTGCAAGCCATGAATGTCATTCTAGGAGTTTGTAGAACCTAATTACATCTTTGTCCTTTGATAGGCAAAGCCCTTAGATGAGATTGAACACTGTTTCCAAGAAGTGATGGCAGCAACTGAACATGCAGTTGAAGAAATGCATGTGGAATATAGTCGATATGTTGAGGCCCTTGAGAATATCTACAGCACATTGCTGAGTTCTTCAGAGAGAAGTAAGTGCAACATTCTGGAACTTGGAAGAAGTACGTCTTGGTCCCTGAGTTGTTTTTGGGAAGGAGATTTGGGAACTTGTGATACCTTCTTCTGTATGCTTTATTTCTCCCAGCATGTGCCACAGGATGAATATATCCAATCTCTTCCTTATGTGGAGCTTTACAGTCCCTTGGCAGCAAAAAGTAACAATGTCAAAATTAGTCCCATAAGAACTGTATTAGGTTTTTTTTTTAAGAAAAAGAAAGCGAAAGCAGCAAAATGCCAATAGTAAGTGGTTACAAGTGATAACAAGGGACAATTGAGTATGCATTCCTATCCCCAAATCTGAGTATCTCTCTATATATAAAAATGTTGCTGCTTGTAAAGTAGCTACTCCTCTAACATTTAATCAGATTTTTCGGTGTGATTTTTCTATGTGAACATTATTTTAGAGAAGTAAATGTGAGGTTCCATAACCCAGTGCAGAGCAAACACCAGTCCTTCCAACAGACTAATTTTCACATTTCTCTGATCTCTTTCTAAGACTGCATCAGACTGGCCAAAACTATAACCTGAAGTGACAAATAAACAGCAAGATTTTTGTATTTCACAGGGGTGAAGGCTTCAGTAGACAAAAGTTCAGATATCCCTTTGCCCAACCCTAAAATCAGCTTCCACCTGTGGACTGATGAAGACCAACTTTGTAAGTATCTGAACTGTGACATGGGTTAGCTAACTGGCAGAAAAGTAAAACTATTTGTGGTGGAGTCCCCGCTAGTCTCTTGTAGTGTGTTTTAGACTCAGCCAACCATCATTGTGCTGATATAAAGAATGTGATAAAAGGCTTTATATTATCTCAGTGATGTCTGGGTGATGCTAGGAAGCCTATAAGCCACTGCAGGTGGAGGGTGTGGGTAAGGGATAACCACAATCTCACTAGTTACTTTTTTATTGTGATAGAGAAGCAGGCCAACTTCAATGTTTAAGAAAGCTTCTTAAGTACTGAGGCGATACATGAACAAGGAAGCTCTGGATCAGGAAGTTATTTATTTGAAGGAAGCTTTGGATGCAAATGTCTGTGGAGATTCTCAGTCATCCAGGTCATGGTTTTCCTAAGGTGTTTTTCAAAGGCAACTGGACTTTATTTTTCCTTGACGATGTTTTGCTTCTCATCCAAGAAGCTTCTGAGGACAGCAGAAGCTTCTTAGATGAGAAGCAAAATGTCTTCAAGGAAAAACAAAGTCTAGTTGCCTTTTGAAAAAGCATCTTTGGGACTTTGGATGCAAATAAGTTATGTAACAGGAAAAGAAACAATACACAAACAAAGAAACAAATAAATAAGTGGTAGATAGCATTCCATGTCAATAGTTGGGGCACAAAGAAAGGTTTTTTTTAAAGAGTGTATGGTGCAGCATGAAAAGGACTAATAGATTTCTGAATGATTTCACCTCCCCCATGAGTTAGAACAGTGGTTTGGATGTCATGCGAATGCTATTCAGGAAATATATTGTATGAAAATGAATAAATAGGGCTTCATTTCTCTATAAAAGCAACACATTAAAAATAGCAGCAGTTTAAATGAACATTTGAAATGATTGTGAGGGGGAGTTTGATTCAGCGTATTTTATTCTGCTATATTTTTTGTATTCTCTTTATTATTTAATCGTGTTACAACATGCAAACATTTGTATAAAAACAGCTCATTTTTTTTAAAAAAAGAATAAATATTTGAAAACCTGCCTCATTTTTAAAGGAGCAAAATTAAAAAATAAAAGCAAATCTTTTAAACCTATTAATAGGGCTTAATTACAACTAAAAGTTTATGTTAAATGGCTGTTTTTATTTGGAATACAATCACTTCTAATCAGGATTAGTACCCCATTTTTGTTACCTTTCAAAAATTTACCATGGCTGTTCTTTGTCCCTCAGATGTATTGTTTACTGCAAAAGCCCAAAAGATAGGGTTTTTTTCCCCCAGCAGAAAAATTTTAAGCTCTAATCTTCTCAAGGAGAAAGATATTAAGCCTTTGCGTGGCAGCATGCCCATTACTTTATGTTCAATTATGTTAGCTTCATGAACCAAAGCTTCAGCCTAAGAATGTGAACAAAATATTTATTTTGCACAAGAAGCCATTGTGTACTGGCTTCAAGCTTGTCAGGGTTTCCCTGAAATCTCACATTATTTCCTCATTTTAGGGAAAGAGCTGGTGCAGTTTCTCCGTTCACCAAGTCAATGTGGTGAACAGGATTCTCTGAGTCCAGGATTGGATGGCTTTGAATTTCAAGATCTGGTACCAGACTATGACTGCTGTGAACAGATACGTTTCTCTGTGCTCTCCAATGACAGTGGGATTGAGCGGGACTTGCCCCTTCTGGCTGATGACATGCCAACTTCCTGCAATGCTGAAACTGAGCATTCTCGACTCCAGAGAAAGGGTTGCATGAAGAAAAAATATGCAGATAGCATAGCTTTGCTTCAAAGTAATTGCAGTGGCCAAGGTGCAAAGCCAACTGGGAAACTGCACCGGAAATCTGGTGCTAGTACCATAGAACCAATAGTTAAAGTGAAAAAACTGCATACAGCTCGTGTCTTAGTGCTGGGTGATGACAGGGTACTGGGACGCCTTGCCCAGGCCTATCACTCTTTGAGGTTAGTATTGTATAATGCAGATATTTTCTCCACAGGCGACAACCAGGTAGCAAATAGGATACTATGTAAGCCAGAAGTGAGGAACCATGGCCCCTTTATGACCTGGGTGGTTCAGGAATTCTGGGAGTTGAAGTCCCCAAGTCATAAAAGGGCCATAGTTCCCCGCCCCCTGATGTAGACCATATTCCCATAGCACAACAGATATAATTTGACAGAACACTCACCCATTGCATTTGCTGCCAGTGAGATGGCAAACAATGACTGCCTTTCTCTTTTGTTGTTATTATTATTCCAGCTATCTTTCTATGGCTGCTAGCCAACTCTTCCTGGCTTGCTTGTCAGTTTTTATAAGCTGTAACTAAAGCCTACATTGCATGGTTGGGAATGAATTTATGGCATATGAGATAGGGGAGGTTTATCTCTTTTTTATTTTATTTTATTGTTTTTGTTTTCAAACTTGAACTCCTGCATGTGCACAAGCAATGGAAATACCAAACTAGAAACATTTGCAGGAACAATTCTGCTTTGTAGTCTGATATCATTTTGCCAGTGGCCTCACATCAACTAATCATTAGCATCTTAGTTAACCACTAAAAGACTGGTTTTATATTCAGGCAGCATTCAAGCATAACATACTATTTTTTGCTGCTTCACAAAAGGAAATTAGTGCCATTTGCTAATTACTTAACTGCTTTATTTCAAACTGGTGTATTTTTTTCATTAGCATATCTAAACTGAAAGGGTAGTAAGGGGGCTTTTCCTTCAATTTTAGTGACATACATACATGCATACATACATTCATTATACATACATACATACATACATACATACATAATTCCAGCAAGCTTTAAATTGTGAAGAACAATAACAACAATAATAAAGTGTTTTAGGTGCTGGCCTAGAAACCAGGAGACTGAGTTCTAGTCCTGCTTTAGGCAAAAAAGCCAGCTGGATGACTTTGGGCCACTCACCTTCTCTCACCCAGCCCACCGCACAAGATTGTTATTGAGTGGAAGGAAGAGTATTTGGTATGTTCACCACCTTGCATTACTTACAAAGTAATATAAAGGTGAGAGGAACACCCCCCCCCAAAATAAATCCATTTTGTATGAAATAGATGCTTTTTATTGAGCAGAATATATGCCCTTTCAACTCCAGAAGAAAAATGTGATGTGGCAACAATTAAGTCACATTACCCATGTTTTGTTCTGAAAGATTAATGTTGAATGTTAATATAACTTGTTTCAATTCATTATAATTCATCCTAACAAGTCTGAGGACATGATATTCCTCAAGTGATTAGTACTTTAAGGGAGAAAGTTTACAATGGAATTGCAGTATCTCATTGTAGTGGATGAAACCTTTTAATATGCTGTAGAATGTAGTTTGTGTTGATCAATTGTCATGCTACGGTAGCAGTGGAAGGTCATATGAAGCTTGGCAATATGAGTGCTTGGGGTTATCCCCCCAACCCTCCACTATTCTGCAAAAAAGGTATGGGGAAGACACAAGAAATAAGCAGCCACAAATTGAGAAATAATGGAAGAATTTGCTTTTTTAAGAGAATGATATAGATTCTTATACACCAACTTAATAACTGCCAAAAGGATAAAGTCAAATCTTTTGGTTAATGCTCAACACTTGATAACTTAATAGACATGTT
Organism: Naja naja; assembly: GCA_009733165.1. Classification (NCBI taxonomy): domain Eukaryota; kingdom Metazoa; phylum Chordata; class Lepidosauria; order Squamata; family Elapidae; genus Naja; species Naja naja. The sequence continues at coordinate 125,607,181 of CM019149.1, read as the reverse complement.
ATTTTGCCGTTTTCCAAGATATTTCTTGTCTTCCCAATTTAGTCAACCTGATCTCTCTTGATGGTGTCCAATTCAAATATTTAGTATGACTTTGCTTAGCTATTTCAAATCAGCCAAGGTTATCTAAGTATTGTCAGAGTACTATAGCACATTAATATATCTCACAATATTTTCTCAATTAGAAAATACACACACACAATTAAGAAAAGATACACACACATACAAAGAGAAAAAATAATATCATGTAGCTCAGGATTGAATTGAGGAGCCTTTGGTGCTCTCTGAACTTGGTTGTTTGGTTGCAGACATTTCATTCCTGACCAGATAACATGGATCAGTGGTAGTGAGTATGCAGTTTGCCATTTATATAACCACCACCTTCATGTATCTCAGTGTTCAACTGTAGAATCCTTAGTGCTGCCCAAACTTGGTTGTTTGCATGCAGACAATTCATTACCCAACTAGGTTACATCCCCAATGCTAGTGTGTGTGTGATTTGCTCCCCATTTATATAACCACACCTTCACCAAATCTCAGCCTCACCAATACTGGCAGGCCAAGCTTCTATATATAAATAGGGAGAAAAACCTCAAACTCCTAAACACTGGTTGTGTTATATAGTTGGGTAACAAGCAGGCAAATCACCAGCTCAGGGTGTGCATCCCAAGGACTCCAGAGAGAGAGAAATCAGTTGTTACTGAAGAAGCCTTATCAGACCTTATTTTTTCCCATGTCCAGGAAGCGAGAAAGCAGGCGGGTGTTTCTTACACAAAGGCTAAAAGTACATTTTTATTATGTGCCTCTTGTTGAAGAGCAACCAACCTCTTCCCTTACTGAGGTGAGTGACTTACAGCTAGTAATAGAAGAGGAGAAGTCCTCCATTTTCTGCAAGTGGATCTTGTCTGTGCAGTATTGAATAAAACCTGCTTCTCTTTTGTCTGCCAAAACAGGGAGATCCATGTGAGTTGGCTGCCTATCTTGGAAGAGCTGATCCGTGGTACGAGAGCAATATTAATTCCCTCTGTTACACGATTCCAAAGCTGGCCACCATGGTAGGAGAGAAGCTCTTCCTTCTGTATGTGTAAAAACAGCTATGAGATTTTTTTGACCCATTCTTGAGATAGCAAAGGAAACCAGCAATATTTCCATCATGAAGTTGCTTCTCACCATCCCTTAATCAGAATCCTCAGCTTGTAATAGCCAACTTGACATGAGGGCTATGTAACATCCTGCTATCATCCTATATGGGTGAAAGGCCACTTTCTGTGCTTGGGATCATAGCCCTACCATTAACTGTCTTTTATGTTTCATAAAGGTGCAGTTATCGTTGTTGGTGTAATAATGGGGGCAGGGAAAGAAAGAAATACCTTACTTTCTACTATTTTAGATGAGAGAGGCTATGTGATTCTCTCAAAGAATATTTTTCTTAATCATACTCCTATATTTACCAGCATGTGTGCTAGAAATAGCAGATGCAAATGATGCAGACTGAAGTAATCATTTTTGATCCCATCCAGCTTTCTTCACCAAGCAAATCCACACTCTCTGAATTGTTCATTATTGATGTGATTGCATATTATGTGCGTCTGGGCTTACAGCCAGTTTTCTTCCAAGTCTATGCAGTGAAGGTCAGTAGTCTTGAAGGATGAAAATACTTATTATCAGTTTAAACAAAAATGATTACATTTCACTCAATGAGGAAGGATTCTCTTATCTTTCAGATTTTTTTTAATGATGCTGCCTTGGAGCCAGTTGAGGACATTTTCCTCACTGAGTTAAGAATAAACTTTGAAGAGTTCAACACCGCCAAAGGTCTGTATTTCATTTCAAGATTTACTACCTATTGCAGTTTCAGTTTTATTCTCAAAATCTGTAATTAGTCTTCCATGACCAATATGTTAAAAAACTGTTCCTTTCATCTCAACCCAATGATCACACTGTAATCTTTTATATTTAAAAATAACTTCAGATAAGCTGAATCTATTTAATGTTTCCTTCTCTGATTACATCTGAAGCACAACTCCTTGGCCTTTTTCCTCTCCTCAACACTATTTAGATAAAAGTTCACATGCCATTCCCCCGCCTATCACATGTATTGTCCATTAAGTTCAGAACAAACAAACAAAAATATTAAGTAGAAGAGTCTCAGTATGTCTCAATATTTAGTCTGTCTGTAAAGTAACTGGAAAATTATCACTGTCATAATTGCTTGAAAGCTATGTCTTTCTCTACTAGACAATTTACCAATGAAGAAGAAACCAATAATAGAATTTCCCGGTGCAGAACTTACATTATTATATAAAAAGGTAAGACACATTATAAATCGTAGGTAAAAGTGGGAAACTATATAGACTTTTAGGAATTGGAATTAAGTTCCAGCACAATATTTCTCCTACATCAATTACTTGAGTTCAAAATAGGAACTATTGAAAGTTATGCTTCAAATTTATGTAAAAAAGCAGGTTGACCTAATTATTTTATCTTACATTAAACTCAGAAGTTAGGTGAATGTAAATGTTTTATGTTCTTCAAAGATGACAATCGTTAAGAAGAAAGAGTAATTTCACTTATAGACTAGGACACTATAAAGAACTGAGAGGAGATATTAAAGTAGGGTTATACAAAGCATGCAGAAGAGATGATTCACAAAGCACATTAGTACAAACAAAACCTTTTAAATATATTAAAAGCACTGCATTTTTCACAAACCTTTGAAAGCTGCTTGATTTTCTGCTGGTATGTGTACATGTAGAAGCAACACTTCTGAGATCTCCAACAAAGTGAAGTGGCCATGGTTGCATGTGTAGTCAGACAAGTTTTTCAAACAATCAGCTGGAGCTTGTGAAGAATGCTACTGCTTTAATGCTTTGAAGAAAAGTGTTCCTTTGGTGCTGATGTGCTTTGTGAAGCACTGCTTTCAAACACCTATTCAGCACAAGAGGAAAAGTGTCTGTCTATTGAATGGCTGAATAGCTGATTCATTTTATAAAGCATAAATGCAATTACCAAAGTAAAACATTTCTCTTTAGGTTTTGCTGAGTAACCGTGAAAAGGATGAGACAATTTCTTTGCGATCTACAGGCCTTGTTATAAAAACCATTCCTTTACATGAATTTGAAGGTAAAAGTTATGGTGGGTTGAGATGAGAGTATATGTGGTTTTATTTGTTGGTATGGTTTCTAGATGAGAAGTTTTGCAGTTTTGTAGAAATGCAAAACATATATTTTCCCTTTATTTCCATATTTGCCTGATTGCTTAGAAGTATAATATGTCTCCAAGGAATGGGGCAGAAAGAAACAATCTTGATCAGAGGAATAACCTGTTTGCGTATTATCATGGAAGGGGATGATGGAACCATCATAATCATTTAAAAAATAAAAAACAGATAGATTTGGTTTGATTATGATATACAGTATAGATGTATCATCCAGTAATAAATAGGTGTCAATGAAATCCATGCAAAACAGGCAGGAAAATATTTCTATAGAATATTTCCTATACATTTTTATTTTTTTCTAAAAATCTAGTGTGTCTTCCTTTCTGAATATAAAAACTCACATCTATAAAAATTGTTCAAAGATAATCTTCCTAATGTGCTTCTCTCCTGCATTTGTAGTGAAATTTATGCAGTCACTTTCTTTATAGAATTATAGATAATAAACTGGGCTACATAAACACATTTTACACTTAGCCTCAAGCCCCAAATGCAATGTTGCATCACTTTATAATTTTATTTACTGATTGAGTTTTCTTCTTTCTACTAGTTTTATCTTACTACAGTATGTCCAAACTGTATCATTTATTTTTAAAAAATGTTTTTAATTTACTAGTACTGTATACTGCTCAGAGAATTCTAACTTTTGAATGATATAACATTAGAACAAAATTAACTAAATTAGAATGTGGCTATTACTACTGCTAGACATGTGAAGGGGAGATCAGGACAAGATCAGTACTCATTAGTTCTTCATTTTTCCCCCATTGTAGATCTAGTGTGCTTGACTACAAATATTGATGAAGTCATAAAAACCTCAGGACGATCATATTCTGTAAGTGGTAATGTGATTTTTCTGGAATAGAAGCCATAATGCTGATCAATACTAGGGGAAAAGTTAGGTGAGAGGGTTTCTGGATTAGTTTGGCAAATCAGGAATTTGCAAAAGTGTATTTCAAATGCAATCTATTGCTAAGTTGCTATGTGTTTCTGCTTGCTATTGGAGACGTTGCTTGATCAGCGTTTTCAGAATTTCAGTTGGTTTAGTAATTTTTCCTTTTTCATTGTTCCTAAAAAAATAAAGACTTTCTCTTCAACTGGTTAAAGTTTGTGCCTATTAAATGTTTTATATCGATCAAATTATTAAAGCAAAAAAGCCTCCTGCTCCCTTCTCAGAATCATCTATAGAATATATACCAGATAATTTAAATATTATAGTATAAAATGCAGTTCTTCCAATAGTATTTAATGTATGGCTTTTGATTTTAAAAAATCTTACCAGGTTATATGTTATCGTTCAGAGAATATAACAAGCTGTTTTGCTGGAGCAAATATAGGTAATGAGGAAAAAGAAAAATTAGCTAAGAAGTGTTTATTTAATATATTATTGAGTAGTATAAAGCAAATAGTTTCATTAAACCTTTAAAACAAGGATTATTTCTAGTCAAACCTCAGAATATCTTGTATTTTCTGCCACATTAAAAAAACTGTTTTTAGGGAATGATGACATTGCAGAAATGGTTAACCACCTTCTTTCTAAAGTCCTTGCTTAATAACCAATCATTTTACAACCATTCAAAGTTATGACTGCCAAAGAATGGGTGCCTTGATTTGTAAGGAACCCCTGGCCATCATAAATTACACTACCCCTCCTCTGTGGTCATATGATAGAATGTTGTGCAGGTCAACTTATGACTGGTTGTGATGTTCTGCGATCACATGACTGCAATTCACAATGTTTTAACACCCTTTCAAATGAATAGGTTCACTTAACAACCATGGCATTCACTTAATGACTGCTTGCCAAAAAAATTACTCATCAACAAGTTTACTTATGATCCAAACACTTTAAGATGGTATTTCTGGCATTCTGCCACAAAAATTACTTCTCATCACGTGAGTGCTTTGACTTATGATCCAAATGACTTAAGATGGTATTTCTGGGCTCAGTTATGGTCATATGTCATATTATGGCATTGGACCAGGATACATGTGGGAGACCCTACTGCCAATAACAATCTCCCAACGTCCCATGCGTTCCATAGAGAGGGCCTTCTCCAGGTGCCATCGACACAAAAATGTCGACTGGCCGCCCCCAGGAGTAGGGCCTTCTCAGTGGGAGCACCCACCCTATGGAATCAACTTCCCCTGGGGCTCCGGACAGCCCCCGACCTCTGCTCCTTCCGCTGTGAGTTAAAAACTATTCCAACTAGCCTACACGGACTGAGGGAGAATGGGAGAGGGTTTTGAACATATTTCAAATTGTCCTAACCAGCATTGAGACCTTGACTTCATTAACATTTGTTTAATTGTATTGGAACTGTTTTAATTGTAAGCCATCTTGAGTCCCTCAGGAGATAGGGCGGCATATAAATCGAATGAATGAATGAATGAATGAATGAATGAATGAATGAATGAATGAATAAATAAATAAACATGTCAAGGACTATCTTTAATACTAGAGCTCCAATCCATTAATGGTTCCCTAAGCAAGACAATATTATTTAAAACTGAGGAAATTATAATCATACTTTTTCTGTGTTACATCAGATTATTTTTAATGAATTAACAGCTTTCTAAAATTGTATTTTATAATGTCAAACATGACTTACAGAGTTTCCTGTGGTGTTAGCATGCAGGTATTTATTTGGATATACAATGAAGTCCAATTTAACAGAACATCTTTCATTTTCTTTCAGCTAATGACAAATACTATACGAATGCGCAACATCAGCCTCAGAAGTACAGACCAAAGATCTTTTACTGTATTCCTTGACAAGGATTCCCGGCGAGCCTATAAGAATGTTATCAGGTAGCCTTTTTTAATGAGCAATAATTATAGATTCTTCTCGGTCAGTTTCTGAAGTATGAGAATGTATAGCAAATCACCCTAAAAAGCATTCTTATTTACTTTAAGCTTTCAAAGTAATTAAAAATACTTTGGATATGTATGCTTAGCTGTTAGACATTCTAGGCTGCTGATCATCACAGAAATTATGTCCATTGCAAGTACAGGTAGTTCTCACTTACCAACTGCCTTGTTTAACAACCATTTGAACTTACAACTGTTGAAAGAAATCCAGCTTTGCATCCAAGTCTCACACTTAGGCCCATTACAGGATCCCACGGCCATGCGATTGCCACTTGGGCACTTCACCATCGGGGCACAATTATGTCTGTTGCAGTGTCTCATAGTCACATGATTTGCCAGAATTATAGAGAATATTGAAGTGAAATTGCAAGTCATAGTCATGTGATGTCTCACTTAACCACCATGGTGATTTGCTTAATGCTGAAGGCAGAAATGAAGTCATAAGTCCAGCATGGTCATATGGCATTTTGCTTAGTGACTGTAGCCCTTAGTGACATAATTTCGGGTCCCAATTTTAAATAGAAGGTGAGACCTACCTGCATTAATGGGTATAAGACATCTTTACTCATCTTACAGGTCAATGTTGACAAGTGCCTTTCTACACCAAATTCACTAGGAAAAAAATAATTAAAACAATTGTAGCTAACTTATTCTAGCTACAGTAAGAGATATCTAATTTTTCCTCAACTTCATCATCAAATATTATAAATTATACATTATTGTGTGCTTAGAATATATGGATTGCCAATTAAACAATATTCCCCAATTTTTAAATGATATGGTCATTCACAAAGGGATTTTTGAAATTAGAATTATGCTTGTATCTTAGGTATTTAGCAATTGAAACTGTATTAGGTTTTGTTTTTGTTTTTTGCAGTATTCAAGTGTTTCCCTGCCTAGAACCCAGCTACTGTTTGCAAAAATCAAGAACAAAACAGACCAAGTTGCAAGAGGAAGAAGACGATGATATAGGACTGGCCAAATACTTACCTAAGTCTTTACTGTTACCCATCAATACTTTTGCAGGCATTATTCGATAAAGAAGCTGACAATCCCAACCTTTCAAATCTTTTGTTGAGTTTCATTAGGAATTAATCCAATGAAAAAAGATCTTAAGATGAAAAGAAAAAAGTATTGCCAGAAGAACAAAACTGGCTTTTAGCAATAGAAAAAAGAAGAACCCATCCAATATAGGAAAATTTTGTAGCTTTGCAATAGCATGATAGGCGTAAGGAATCAGAACAACTCCATGAATAAGCCAAAGCAGTTTATTTATTGTTGGTGACAAGTTTACAAGAATCTTGCCAAACTGACTGCATTCCCTTGAGAACCAGGGCTTTACTAGCCTGGCCTTTGTCGCTTCCTACCACAGACTGACACAGTGCTGTTGCACCTTTTTACTCCCCCCTCTCCTTTAACCAGTGATTCTACCACATTGCATGAGATAAAGGAAAGTGGGCTCTGATGCAAAAGAAAACAAGGTATGAAATCTTTAAGCTACTATGCTGTGTTTTCTTTGAATACAGCAGTTCTTTTTTACTAGATTAAGAAAGAATTGCTTTCATTTTGTCATGTGTATGGTAAATGTAATTAGATTCCTTACATAGAGGCCTTAGTTAAATCTCAGCTGAGGCAGGTGTTGTCGTAAATTTATCACAGATAAGCTTATTAAAAAAACCCATAGATAGATAAGCTTTGTTCCAAAATTAAGAATTTAGATTCAATGCAATGTTTGCAATTAGAAAATAATTAGATAATTTAATGAAAAATAATTTCATTAGAAAATAAGTAGAAGAATGTGTGCATGAATCCTTACATATATAATCATATAAGAACCATAGTGGTGCAATGGTTAGAATGCAGTACTGCAGGCTACTTCTGTTGATTGCTGTCTGCCTGCACTTTGGCATTTTGAGTCCCACCTCTTCAAGGTTGACTCAGCCTTCCATCCTGTCAAGCCTTTCTCTGCTACCATCTTCAAAGGCTTGGAGAAAACCTTTTGCCAGGGAGTAAAAATTCTTCCAAAACATCCCTGCTAATTAGAGGAGATAAACCGTGTTCTTCTCTGCTGTCAATGATGATAAAAATGAGACCCGAAAGTAATCTAAAAAACATTTTTATTTATAAAATAAGAAAACCTAATGGAGCTACATGTTCGCAACCTAATCTCCACCTAGGCATATAGAAAAGAAAAAAAAAACAAAGGAAAAGTACAACGGAAGTGACAGGAAGTGAAGTCAAAACTTCTTGCACATGCGCAGTGAATCAAAACATTACAAAACTTTCTTATCTTATTACTATGGAGACAAGATAACACAGTGCTGGCTAGCAGACACCTGCTTGCTAGAATATGAGCTTAGGTCGGTAAAATGAGGACCCAGATTGTTGGGGACAATATGCTGACACTGTAAACCATTTAGAGTGGGCTATAAAGCACTGTGAAGCAGTATATAAGTCTAAGTGATACTGCTATAATGGTAGTCAAGGAAATAAGAAAATTTGTAAATTGTATAGTGACTACCTTTATTTCTGATTCTTCGCTTTTGGTTATCTATGAGCTATTCAGTACATCAATACTTTTTCAGGAAGCTAGTATTTATTTCAGCAAGTCTTGCATAGCACCTCTGCTTGCTTTGGCCATCTTGACACCAATGGTCTCATATTGCAAGAAACCTAAATTTGTTACTTGAATGCTCTGTTGTTATTCATCCCTCTTTCTCACTTCATCCTAAAATAATGTCTTTGTGACCTTCTTTCCAATTGTTTTCCAACTTTATTGACATCTTTTCTCTGGCCCTGGAGTTACTTAAGCTTTACCTTTCTCACTCAATCATGGGTCCCTTGGATTCTTTTTTTAAAAAGCATTTTATTGAGTTATAAGAGAAGATACAAAATACAAAAGTAAATAGGAAGGCAATGTGGGGAAAAGAGGAAAGAGAAGTGAGGAAGGACTGGGAAAAAGAAAAGAAAAGTGTTGATTTCCGACTCCCTCTATTGCAGTAAAATAAAGCATTAACATCAAACCCCACAACTTTTTGCTTTTTCATAGTAATATAAACTAGCCATTTCTGTAAGTATCTATGGGTCCCTTGGTTTTGATCTTGTTTTATGTCCTGGGATTTTCTCAGCCTCATTTCAGTCTCTTTTTAAAATGCCTTTGTTCTCCAGTCACATTCTGTGTCTAAATAAATGTTTTTAGTATACAGATAAATATATCCTCGAATCATCCCAGTTAGTCCATGCAGTTTTCTTGGCAGTGTTACAAAATAGTTCTTCAGAGTCTTACCTGCACCACCACACCTTTGCACTTTTAGTCTACTCTGGAATTCCCAGACAACCCCCTCATTTAAAAACTGACAGGCCAACTGCTTAGCTCTTAATATCAGCCAGGCTCAGCTGACTGCTGCCATCTACTTGTGATTTTATTGAGGTCTGTTACTATACAGATCTATTACACAAATTGTGATAATATATAAAACTCACTCTATTTTGCTGCACTTGTGATTTTGGGATCTGTAATTTCATGAAATGCAGATAACCATACCTGAATCAGGTTGCTGAAGAGTGCTTTGATTGTGAAGTCAACTGTAGGTGATTATCCTGAGGCACAGGTATTGTAAATGAATGGATCATTTCTATATATGATGAACAGGAGGACAAAATGATCAGAGTTGAATAGAGTATGTTCCTGCAGTATTAAAATATTCTGTTTTTCATTTTACTTGCTGGCCCACACTGGGTCTTCAGGACAGTTTAAGAAATAATAATACCGGTAAAATGAAATGACAAAAATAAAAATTCTAGTAAAGTATGAACATCACAAGGGAAGAAAATAATTATTTTAGAGATGTTATGAAAATTTATCTGCTTTCTGCAGCCAGTGCTATTACACTTTTTATATTGCTTTGTATTCAAACCTGATTTTAATGCACACACTCTCCCTATATATAACATGAATAGTTTACATGAGCGGAACAGACCACAACTTTTATGCAGCATGATGTTCACAGTTCTCAAAAGCAGCCTTTGTACAGTTTTGTCTTTCTATTTTTGTAAGTAATGGATAGGTGTGGGCATAGGGTTCCTTTAATTGCATAATTATTGTAAACAGACAAAAGCTGGAATATGGAAAGGATCACATTCAACAGAGCAATAATACAAATTATATAGGTTGAGCAATGGTTGACAGAAAAACAGATCATATAAAACTAATATTTTCATGAGCTGCTGTGAAGATCAATCTCTTTTTAAGAAATAAAAGCTATAATTTTAAGCATGGTTTAAAGGGTTTCCTAAACATGGTGCTGCTGCTAAATGTTTACAACCCAAAAGTTACTAACTGTTTTGAATATTGAATTATATCTGTTTTAAATGGTGATGTAAATTGTGTAAATACATTATAAATTATTTGTATAGTTATAACATCTGCTGGAAAGTGGCAGTCTTTAATTTCATTAAATTACCTTTTAAAAAGTTTAATGCCATATGTTCCTGTCATTTTTCTTCCTTAGACAACAGTTGGAGGTTATAAATTATTACAGTATATATATATATGTATGTATGTATGTACCAACCAATGAATTGAGATACAAGGATCCAATATTGCTCCCAGAGTTATTAGAATTTGGATGGCGAAAGGAAGGAAGGAAGGAGGGAGGGAGGGAGGGAAGGAAGGAAGACATGAAGACATGGAAGAATCCTTCATTTAAAATAAAATAGCAGAATCTTTAGCAAAGCTAGTATTTTTTCACTTTATGCAATGAAATTAATTTTGTGGGGCTTTTCTCTCTAAAGAATTTAGTAACATCAATTCAAAATAAAAGTAAACTGCACTACTGAATAAATATATTGCCTCCATTAAAAATATTTGGGATCTTGGAATGTTGACAAGATTGCAAGACATTTTCATTCTAAAATAGGAACTGTGATTTTAGAAGATGAGCTTTTAAATCCCAGTTTTAAACTGGTAATAATCCCTATCAATTATGTTTAATTTCACAGCTCACTGGTTGTGACAGTAAGACAGTATAATGAGCCTAATACTGTACTTGATCATCTCGGTTTGAGCTGGGATATGATATCCTTGGGAAACTTGGCAAGGGCTCATCATGATGGTGCCATGTTTGTTACTGTTATTCTAAGATTATGAAACTTTAAGTTTCACAGTAAAACCTTTTCCTACTTTGTTGCCTGTTATCCACACTTCATTTACATTTTTACCGATTTGAATGAGCTACATGTAAATTAACTGCTCTAAGAAAAATTGATCATGGTTACAGGATACACAAATTGAAAAATACATGTTTAGTAAAATAAATCCGTAGAAAGGGCAATGCAGTTGCAAAATAAAGGCAAACATTAGAAGGAGCACTGTCTTTAGGAGGTGGCAACACATTACAGGATAAGAGAAAATTAATAGAGGATAAAGGATAAAGCAGGTTTATCTTCTAGAAAATGGAAGCAAGACCAGACGCTGAAGATTTTCGCTTCTCTGTCCCTTTCTTTTCAACGGGTCCCAATTTGTATTCCCAGCGGCACAATTTGAAGTTATTAAAGAGTAAGAAGCACTTACTTTTGGAGTGAACCCCGTAAACTATACTATATTTCAAATCCCGAGAACAACTATGCAAGCATCGGAAGGAAGACTTTGCAAAAGGCAGGAAAAAACGACAGGCAGAGGGAAGGCAAAGCTGGTCTTCGGCGCTTGAGCATCGAAGGGAGGCGGATAACGTGGCCGTGCGCCTTTTCCTACTTCCCAGAATGATTCCTCGTATCCTAGCAACGGTTTGTCCCTCCCCCTCCGACGGAGGATGAAGGAGCGTTCCAGCAGCTGGGCAGAGGCAGCAGGTGTACACCGCTCTGACAGGTACCCCGGCGCATGCGCAGTCGGCGCGCTCGGAATCGCAGGCCGCCTAGAGTAGCGGAAGAAGCCGATTGCCCGTTGCTTTCAGGTAGGGGAGGCCCCGTGTTCGGCTGCTGGAGTTCAGCGCCGGAGAGGCGGTCGGTCGCAGAAGTTGCCATGGCAACGTCTCCAAGGTGCGGGGCCGAGGAGGGGAGACCCCCCGCGAGCACGGAGATGAGGCGCGTGGGGGGGAGGGGGAAGGGGCCGCCGTCCGCGTGGGGCGAGGCTGCCGGTGCGGCTGCTGCTGAGCCGGGTGGAAGGCCAGGTTTCCAAGGGGGTTCCTTCACTCACGGGCATAATAAAGGGTCTCATGGGCCCCGAATGTCCAGAACTGGCATCATCAACCATCAGTATTCCACGGCCTCGATTTGCACAAACAAGGAGAAAATGGGCGGACTGTTCTCAAAACCATTTAGTTTTTTTCCTTGAAAGGTGGAAAGGCTATTAGAATAAATGGTTGTTAATATACAGTAAGGACTATTGTAAATGGTTGGATAGGCAAGGCTTTCTAACAAAATGCCCCCCCTCAACATATTCTCTCAAATATCCTTTGTGTGTGTGTGTGTATATGTGTGTGTGTGTATGTGTCTGTGTATACTGAAAGTGGAACAAGGTTAAATTTTACATAGATGCTAATGCTGCCTTCTTAAAATGTGGAGGCTATGTTTTTTTTAACATATGGCCCAACTGGAGCTACAATTGGAATCTGGTTATTTGCAGGAATATCAATCTCATTCTGTAAATTCCAGAAAGGGTTGACATCCTCCAGATCCTATGATTAGATGATGTCACCTGACGTGACCCAAGAGGCCTGTCTTCTCTGCCACAGCATCTGCCTCATGGAGCATTTCTTGCTCCCCGCCCCCCACATTTGGTTGGCCACAACCTGGCCACCTTTAAGACCTGGTTGCTCCTCAGGTAGAGGATGGTATATGCTGTAAGTTGTTATCTATTTGGCACTCATACAGCATGTTTTATTATTTTTATTATGTTATATTATCTTTTTCCTTTATGTTTTTAACCTTTTAACCACTGAAAAATAAATCCATCCATCTTATTATCTGAACTGCAAAAATCCAGAGGATGCTGGAGGGTGGCTACAGAAAACATTAGCACTGATCTTCTGGACTTTTGCAGCCCAGCTATACTACTTTTAGTTCTTATATAAGAGCATAGATCCCAACTTAATCCAACATTTCTTTAAAGCAATCTGGCAGTCCATAAAGAAACGATAAAGGCACACACTCCCCCAATTGTTATCCCATAACTGATATTTAGACTTACTGTATTTATATGCAACGTTGAATCTTCAGGACAGATAACTTGTAAGACTGGGTCTCAATGATTTTTTTCCATTGGTCATTCAAGCAATTTGGTTCAACTTGCTTGCCAGCTTACTGTTTCCTCCTAATTATCAATATTTGTAGAACACTGATTTCAGTTGCACTTTTTGCTTCCTTATCCATGTACTATAGTCCTATTTTACTTTCTGTTTATAATTAGTTTATAAGCAGGCAGTTTCTTTCATTCCATGATTATTGCTATGTTTATTCAAAAGCTTTTGATGAGACACTCACAAAATACAAACAATTTCTAATAAGTATGCCACATGAAACCCCAAAGAGGGGTTGTGCCTATGAACATGTAAGTGTTCGACAGTCCTTCTATAGATGTAAATATAGTTTCTGAAAACAAAGTTGTTCATGTTGTCTGCTCTTTCCTACTTGAAGAGTTTTGTTACACCTTACAGCTCTCACTATATTTTCTTTACAGTTACAAATTCACTTTCAAAACATTTTGTAAAATTGTAATTTTAATAAGTTTGGCTCTTATTCAATTACTGACTGATATTAGAGCTTGGTGTTATTTATATTTGATTTGATTCTAGAATGCTAATTCTGTACTAATGCTAAAGCTAATGCTTATCAAAAATTTGAAATATGTGTTTAATGATGTTATCTCTCATCATTGCTTTTATCTTCCTTTTTTTTTGTTTCCATGATAATACAAATGTTTTATTTTTGTCTCTTTCTCCAGTCCTAGCTTCTAAAATACATCTCATTTAATGAAACAGATAAATTCAGTAACCCAATTCTTAAAATTATTTTAAAATGTGTCTATCAAAAAGCTGTATTGTATATGTTCAGTACCCTGTGATATGAATTTATATACTATATATAGCAAATACAATGTTTCTCATTAATTGCACTGGATCCCATTATTTTGAATAACAACACTTTCCAGCATAAATGGTAACATTTTTCTTCTAAAATAATTTTTGCTTTATGGCACATATATTAAAAATTTTGGAATATTGTTTAGTTTTTAAATTCTGAATCATTTCTTTAATAATATTATTGGTGACTGATGCCACTCTTTCATACATCATAATATTATATTTTAAATTTATATACATACACATACACTATTTTGGGTCTTTAGCTTTTTTTGTTATTTTTTAAAAAGGATTTTGTTGCAAACCTGTATGTAAGCGTCCCTTTGAATTTTAAAAATTATTTAATGATTTTATCTATTCCTTATATAAGAAAGAAATATCATTTATTTTACTTTGAAAAAGGCTTAGGATAAATGTAATCCTAATCAAACAAAGGCATATTTCAGTGTAATTCTGCTTATCTACAGTACCCTGAAATAAGCATCAATAAATTCAGTGGGCCTGGTAAATATATAGAGGATTATAGTTTAAGGTAATCAACACATTAAGAAAGGTATTTTCTTGATTCAGAACTTAGGTTTTTCTTTTCATGAATTCCTTAAAAAATGTATCTTACAGACAATGTTTTTCTGTGATAAACCAGTTATGATGTTATTGCTGTTGTATTTATAGTTGCACTACAGGTTTGATTAGTGATTTGCAGTCGTACCAAATTAAGAAATTCAACATATTTGTCCTATTTTATAGAGTACTGATAAATCTGTCTTTGCTTTATTAATTTGCAGGGAAAAAGTGGGAACACAGACTGCTTCTGAAGCCATGAGTACAAATAACCAATGGGATGTAAACAAAGCACTTACTCTTGCCAGTCTTTTCCATTTTCTTTATGGCGCAGGAAATGCTTGTGCAATTCCATTTTTAACACTCTACTTTCGGCAGCTTGGGCTGACTGCGCCTCTAGTAGGGATTATAATAGGACTCAAGCATTTAACCACTTCTCTTTGGGCCCCACTCTGTTCCTATCTATCAAAAACCCACAACAAAAGGAAAGTATTTATTAGTGGGTCTTTGTTTTGCTCAGTTGGAACAGGTTTGCTACTTACACTCATCCCATCAGTGAACAAAGATATTACTTATAAATATTGCAACATGAGCCAGCATCCCACTAAACAACTGACTACAACGCAAGTGCCTGATATGACTATGAACCATCTGAATGCAATGAATGGTAACTCTTTTGCCGAAAGCAAAATGTGGTCTACAGAATCACTTGAAATGATCTCAAAGGACCAAGAGTCTAAGATAAAGCCAACAGTAATGTATACCTCATTCAAAATAAATAATATAAAAACTCCTATAATAAACCAAGGTAGCAATGATGTTGCTATAAAGCCACAGCAATTTGTAGATGCCTCTTCTGGTGTGACATCTGGTATTTCTGGGGAAGCTATTGTTCCAGCAGAGCAAAATTTGGAAAAAACTACCGTGAATGTGCCTTTGAAAGAAACTGCTGGCATCATGACTATCAAAGAAAATGCTGACCAAAATGACTCGAGAAAAAATAGTAACTTCACATTTTACACAACCCCATCACCTGTTACAGAGGAACCTTATGTACTGAAAAATCTGTCAGGGCGCAGGGAAAGAGCACAAGATATAAGCTCTCAGTTACTTCAGGGCACTGACTTCTTGGACAGTGAGCATCAGGTCTTCCTTATGGTGTTAGGTGCTGTTGTCCTTTGGGAGCTGCTGGCTGGACCACTTGAGTGGATGGTTGATGACAGTCTCTATGAATACCTTGACTTTGTGGATGCTGCTGATAGATATGAGAACCTTTGGATCTGGAGCTACTTGGGAGCATCGCTGGGTGTCTGCAGCACCGCAATATTTGTGGATCAACTGAATTGCTTTTTGAGCACTAATATTCCACGTTTTGCCGTGCATTTTTATGGCTATGCCTTGTTCATGACACTGACGTTACTTGTCAGTACCTTCTTTCCCATTTATGTGTCAGAAAAAAACGAACATGTCAATAAAACAGTCAAAGCTTTGAACCTCATTGGGAGTGATGGTCGAACCATCCTGTGTGCTGTCACCATCTTCCTCACAGGAGCTATTGGCTCAACTGTGCAGAATTTTCTTTTCTGGCAAATGCAAGATCAAGGCAGCCATGAATTATTCATGGGCCTCTCGGTGACTATTGGACTAATTGCTGAAATCCTGCTCTATATCTTCAAAAGCAAACTGCTAAAGGCGCTCTCCGGTGGTGGCACAGTTGCCTTGGGATTAAGTTGCCTGGCAGCACAACTGCTCTACTATTCTTTCCTCTGGAATTCCTGGGCTGTGCTGCCAATCCAGGTCTTCTGCGCCTTCAGCAATGGCGCCTTATGGTGGGCAGTGAACATGCTGACAGATGATGTCGCCACTCCTGGCACAGAAAGGTCTCTGCACTTGGTCCTTCAAGGCCTCTCTCATGGATGTGGAGCCAGTTTAGGCAGCTTTGCAGGAGGGTTTGTTGTGAACAGCTTTGGTTTAGCAATGCTCTACAGAGCATGTTCCATTACCTTAATATTATGGCTAGTTTTGTTCTTGGTTGCTCAATCTAAATTACCACGACAGAAAAGGATTAATTATTCCCGTCTCTTAGCTGCAGATTCTAGTGATATGAGTGATTCTGATTACGATGAAGAGAAAGAAAGGGACTGGCTTGTAAAAGCTATGAAAGATGACAACTTTACTAGGAATTGGTAACTAATACTGGATTTCAATGGTCCCTTCATCAGAAAGTAGACTATGGAGAATGAGGGTGAAGTTTTTAGAAATAATCCATACCGGATCTGTAAGAATGTATTCTATTGGCAAGTCAATTTTATGATGTACATATTTGCTCAGGAAATTATTATAAAGATTTTATTTTCTTAAGATTAATTTATTGTACATATTTATAATAAGTCTGCTTTTCTAAAATGTTCATTTTCAAAACCAGGGGCTTTCAACAGAAATATTCTGGAGGTTTTTTTCCCTTGATGAGAATTGGCTTTACAGAGACTGATCATTTTTCTAAACACAGAATTCTTGTATAATTATTCTTGCTTTTAATCACAATGAGTTACTTTAAAAATGTTCTCCTTGTTTTTCTTTTTTAAAATTAAAGGTCATTACAGATATTTCAGTATTTTGAAAACTGAGCTGAAATTCTAGGGCACCATTTAATTCTTTAGAATGGCATTTTTCTTAAATCTACATGATACATTTGATCTAATGTTTAAAATATTCATATATTAAAATGTTTTCCCTCCAATAGTTGAAATATGACCATAAGACCCTCTTACATGATACATTAGGGGTTATAAATTAGAATGGTCACTTATTTCCTGTTCAAATGGAAAACAAACATGCATAGCATTTGCACATGCAAATTTATATTTATATATTGCAAATCTAGAGATAAATAAAAATATATCTCACCATAATGAAGGAGCTTGCTACTTAGGTGCTGATTTTAGCTTCTATTTTCCCTTTTTGTTGTCTTTTAAACCAGATTTGGTCTTCAAATAGAAGTTTCTTCTCTATAAAATGTGGTCACACAAGCAGTTTATACGTGGCTTTAGCATTCTATCTTGCATTAATAACATTTAGAAAATTCTTACGTTTCTATACATCTTCAGGATATATGGAAAAATTATTTTGGTTTTTTTCTCTGTGTTTTATTCTTCCAGTATAAAATATGACCTTTTGTAAATATCAGCAATTTTGTCTAAATATACAGTGGTAATACAATCTGGTTTAACAGATTTCTTTGTTCAGAACAAGAAGGCAATAATAATAAACTGCTTTGAGGGCTACAGTCTTACAGTAAAGCATCTGATTCCCAATACGTTGTTTATTTAGAAAATGCACTATTAACGATAATTGCCTTTGTATGTACAATTACTGAAGAATGGGCTAAAGTTTCAGAAGAATGTTGTAAGAATCATGGAAAAAAAATAACATTTCCAATTTCATGGTAGAAATAAATTCACATGCAATCTCTACAAGTTTTGCTCCCATTTTGCAGTTAATAGTAAGCATCAGCTCACTCTATTTTTCCAATAAAAACTGTTGCTGCTAACAAGTTGCCTTTTGATTGGAGGAAGTTTGGCTTTTCATTACAACAACAAAATAAAAATCCATCCATAGATCTTGGGAATGGAAATTGCTTGGGTGATTTTACAAATATTTTTATTATTTTATTTAAAATCTTACATATTTAGCAAAGGAATGTAATTTGGAAGATTAGAAATAAATACAGGAGTTCCATTTTTGGAATTTGCAATGTCGTAACTTACAGAATTTAAACTGCTCAATCTACAGGCATGTGTACCTCCTTTTGCCATTCTCAGCTATTTTTTAAAATAAGGTGCTTACGATTTCAAATTGAAAATTCACCCAATTCCATATGTATGTATTATCAAGCAATTTTAAATAAGTGTTTGTGTGCATGGTAGGCATAAATATTGCATATTTATACTTAGCTAAGAAAATCAGTGCATTCTATATTTATAAAATAATAGTCTCTCATTTCTGGTAAACACAAGGAATGCACCTTCTTTTCCTTTATTATAAAAACTGAATATTGGTACAAAAATGAAGGAAAAAAGCATTGATTTGCTACACAGTATTATGTTTTCAGTTTGGCAGAGGACAATATCATAACCGGGGGAGGGAGACATAATTTATATTTATCAGTAAGAAATAGATCACATTCCAGATTGCCAGTTAAAGATTATCTCTGGTTCAGATTTACTTTGTAATGTACAGACTTTATAAATAGTAAACTTATACAATGGATTTATTCTATTGCCAGAGTTGTTTTGAACTTTTATTTAGTCAATTATTATTTTAATATTGCTTTTGCTAAAAGTCAAAATATATAGCAGTATTTGCCATTAAATATTAATATGGATTCCCAATTGTTACATAATTATCTAAATACTTGTAAGATCAGAGAGTAAAAGAAATGAATTTATATGCACTGCCATGCCATATACCCATATTTCTAATACCCATACTACTATACTTTTAAGACTCTCATCACTGGAGGCTGAATGCTGGTGCTGGGGAAAGAGACACAGGTAATCCTCAACATATGACCACAATTGAGCCCAAAATTTATGTTAAAACAGATGTTAAATAAGTTTTGCCCCATTTTACGACCTTTCTTGCCATAGTTGTTAAATTAATCACTGCAGTTGTTAAGTTAGTAACACAGTAGTTAAATGTATTTGGCTTCCCCAATGACCCTTTTTATAACTTGATACCATATTTTTTGAACGTTAAACATCCTTCACAGGCAAAGTATTCACAATGCAAACTTTGAAGGAGTGTTTCATCTTGATGGTGATTTAAAGTACCCCTTTGAATATGCTTGTCAAACAATGTGCCACTTTAGTGTATTTCTTTTATGTTGCTTTAGGGTCTTTAGCATTTCTAGCAGGTAAAATATCTGTGGCTGTTTCCATTCCAGATTAGACACTTTTATGCATGGAGAGAGGTCTCTCCTGGCTACAGAACTGCTGTATGAAGTCTTGAGGTGACAGAAAACACCTTTTCCTGCAGAATTGCATCACCAACTCAACAAACTCTATTACCTCCATAGTGTGAAGAATCTTCCTTAGGCAATGTACTGATGAGAGAGAGGGGTGGGTGGGAGGGAGGGAGAGAGAGAGAGAGAACTTTCTAGGAAAATCTTGAGATTCCAACCTGATTCTGCCTAATTGCATCTGTTTTAGTGTAAAACAAAGCAATCTCATAATGTGCCAGTCATGCCAATAACAGAACATTCAGCATTGCTTGCCAAGAACTGATAATAAAACACACTGCTTGACTGACAAACATTATTTGAAAGCATTTTTATGTAATTTGCAGACAAATCTTACAAGATCTAGTAACCTAAAGATTTCCTTTGTATGAAAAGTCACCATTCCATGTATACAAATAAATCCATTTATTTATAAATAATAAATAAAATAGATCCATTTTTCTGCTTAAAGGAGAGTACTAGTTTACACTGATCCCAACCTTGTAAATATATTCTGTTTTGTTATGTCAATTGACTGGCAATATGCTAGAAATTGGTCTTGTCTTAGGCAAAGCCAGCTATGTAACCTATGCATCTTCTTCTATACGCCCTTTGTAACCCTAAAGATGCCTTCTGAAATCTGAGTCTTGACTTGTTTCATTATTGAAGAACCTAAATCTGAATGAGCCTTTCACATATATTCACGGGGTAGGGTGTCTCAAAGGAATCAGATACAGTACTCTGATTTGCTTAAGATTTCAGTTTGCCACGTACCAGGTGTCTCAAGAGAAATATATTAACAAAAAAAAACTAGGAAAGATGTTCCTCATAATTTATTCTGAAAATACATGAATCAATCTGACTTTTTCCAAACTATTTGCTATACTCCGCAAAAGAAATTTGCTGAGGAGAAACTCAGCAGTGAATTAGTGATGAAGTATATGCCAAAGGCCTGACGTATTTTTAACTGCATATTTTTCCCAATTCTGCTTTTAGCAAATAGGTCACATTCTCTTTTTCTATAGAGCAGGGGAGAGCAACAATATTATTTGCTCTCCTTCTCTACCTCCTCTTCCAACATCGTCCATGATTATGTTGAATTTTAAAATATCAAAATGGGATTTTTCAATGAATGCCTTTGTTGATCAAAGCTATAATCGGGATGCAACTATGAAGTGACAGATCTGAGTCTACACAATGTCCTTTTAAGCTGTTTTCCTTGGTTGCTAGTTCTACCTACTACTTCTTAACTGATGGTAAGAGAGCAGTTAATCAGGCAATTCCCAGGCTAAAAATTGGAAATTTCATGAAAAAAGTTTCTGTTCACAGGGGCTTCTGTTTCTGAAAAAGTGGTTCATATTTTTATACTTTGCCTATTTTTAAAAAATTTAAATACCCAATTTTCTCTTTCCTATCCACAATGGGATTATAAATGTAAGATGACACAATGTTGAAACTTCTAGGCAATGCTTCATTCAATGAAATGAGTCATTTTCATAGCTTGGAACATTTCTTCATTTTACGTATGCAGTACAGATGCAATGCTATCTTAATTACAATTTATTTACATAGTTACAACAATCCCTTAATTAGGAAACTTATACAGAAAATGGTTTCCAGAATTCTTTCCAACCCTTTGTGTGTCAGACTCCGTTCGGTTTCATAGAAACTTTGGCGATAAACTATTTTACTCACAGTCCTTTGTGGGTGGATTCCTTTATTTTGACTCGTTTCCTCCCAACACAGCAACAATGGTTATTCCAATCAAAGCCAGCGCTGAGAGCATCTGCCTCTCAGCACGTTTTATTATGCAGTCCCACCCTGTGCAGCTAACTAACATATGCCCACCCATTAATCCTAACTGCCTCCACCCTGCAATACTAAACGCAACTAATAGATCACTATCGGCAACTAATAGATCACTATCGGCAAACGTTCTGTCTTGGTAAAGTACGAACCCCCCCTTTTTTTTCCCAGTGAGCCTCCGTCAGCCGGGAAGGGTAGGTGGCAGTAAAACCCTCCCCCAAGCAGTTCCCTGCCGATAAGGTAGAGATGCTTCGAGTCGATATGGGAACTGCAGGAATGAAACTCCTTTCCTTGTTCAAGCCAACATATTGGAAATGGCAGGATCTTCGGACTCTCTCCCCACCTAAGATACTGTGTCAGGCTTCACACCAGATGACGATTTGGTAAGATCACTGAAGCCCAACATGCGGCCCCCTCTACCAGTTTTCCTTCTGCAAGAGAGAGATTGTGATTAGTATTTTGTACACATCTGATTTCATCCCTCCCACCCGCTTTCATGGGGTATTTCATGTGGAACTGTCGGCGTAACCGAGATGCAGATATATCAGTATGCGGGAGCCATGATGCATCTGCTATCGGGTAACCTGTCCATCGTACTAGATATTGTAATACTCCATGCCTACAACGTGAATCGAGTATTTCATCAATCTTGTAATGGTCATCACAGACCGGTCCTGGGCTATGTGATCTGGGCTCTTGCCGTTTCATATCCGCAGGTTTCAGGAGGCTGACATGAAATATGGGATGGACCTTTTTAACCCGGGAAGAAAGTTGAAGACCAACAGTAACAGGATTTATCACTCATATAATTTGTAATGGTCAAATGTATTTTGGACCTAGTTTTGTACTAGCAAGACCTAGGTGAAGATATTTGGTTGATAGATATACCCAGTCTCCAACATTATATTGTGTCTGTGTGGACATTTTTTGTATCAGCTTGGGTTTTATATGCCTCTTGCACTTTTTTCAATGCGATTTGAACCGAATGCCATTGTTTACATACATTATCTGCCCATGTAGTGGTAGTTTTTGATTTGTGTTCTTGTCTCATATGAGGTCATTCAGGTATAGGTACAAATTCCATACCACTAACGATCTGGAATGGGGAATAACCAGTACTACTATGTACCATATTGCTATACTCTATCTCAGCGTAGGGTATTAGCTCTACCCAATTACTTTGTTGATAATTAATGTAACAACGGAGGTACTGTTCAATGGTGGCATTAGCTCTTTCAGCTGCCCCATTGGTAGCGGGGTGATATGCTGTACTCAACCCTTGGGTAGAACCAATCATATGTATAAATTCTTGCCAGAATTTTGATGTGAACTGGACTCCCCTATCAGAAATTATTTTTCGAGATACTCTATATAACTGATATACATGTTGTACAAACAGGTCGGCCAGCTTTTTAGCTGATGGTATTCCTTTACATGGGACAAAATGTGCCTGTTTGGAGAACAGGTCAATAACAGTCCATATAACTGTGTATCCATGGCTATCTGGTAATTCAACTATGAAGGCCATTGCCAGGGTTTTTGTCGGTTCAGATACTGTTTGTAATAAACCTGCTGGCTTTCCGATTTTAGTTTTATTTATTACACATATAGGGCAGGATTTCACATACTCCTCTATATTTGCTCTCATACCCGGCCACCAAAATTGTCGTTTTGCTAAATGTAGAGTTTTTAGGAACCCATAATGTCCTGCTTGTTTAACGTCATGACAATTTTTCAACACTACTGATCTTAAAATATTCGGTACATATATTTTAGTTTCTAGCTGGGCAATGCAATTTTTCATTTCTATTTGGTTTTTGTTGCTTGTTAACCACTGAACATTTGCTAGTATTGTAGGTAAGTCTGTTGTAAGTATTGTAGTTCATAACGATTCTATTCTATTAATAGCTGATATGAGTGGTTGGATTATAAGTCCAAGTAAAAATAAAAATATTCTCGCGCACACTATTATACTGAGGAAGTCTTGATAAAGCATCCGCCATAAAGTTTTTCCCTGCTGACACATGTTTTAATGTGAAGTTAAATCTTTTAAAAAATATCGCCCAGCAAACTTGCTTTGGTGATAACCGACATGGATTTTGAAGTGCTTCCAAGTTCTTATGGTCAGTCCATACCTCAAATGGTTGTGAACTTCCTTCCAACAGATGTCTCCAGGTAAATAATGACTAGTGAACGGCAAAAGCTTCTCCCAAATTGCCCAATTGTGTTCAGCTGGACTAAACTTCCGAGATGTATATGCACACAGTTGTAAATTACCCTCCTTATTTCTTTGCAGCAATACAGGTCCCACCACTACATCGCTGGCATCCGCTTGAATAATAAACGGTAAAGTTACATCTGGGTGTTTCAATACTGGTTCTTGTGCAAACAGGGTTTTTAGGTTATTGAATGCCATTTGACATTAATCAGTCCATTCCAACACAGTGTTTGGTTTTGGGGTTTCAACACCAATAGATTTAGTTCATAATAAATCCGTTAATGGCTTAGCAACATCAGCAGAACATGGAATAAATTGTCTATAAAAATTTGCAAACCCCAAGAAACTCTGCAGTTGTTCCCTGGTTTTTGGGGTGTGCCATTTTAACACTGCATCTACTTTTGTGGGATCCATTTCCACCTCCCGTTCAGAAATGCGATAACCTAAATAATCTAGTCATTTAGTGTGAAATTCACATTTTGATAATTTAACATAAAGTTGGGCATCCAATAGTTTCTTGAGTATCTGTCTGACTAATGTGTTCTTGTTCAGAAGTAGAATAAATCAAAATATCATCTAAATAAACCAGAACCCCTCTATACAAATGTTCATGTAACACTTCATTTATCAGTTGCATGAATACCGTGGGAGCTCCTTGAAACCCAAAAGGCATAACATTATAGTAGTAACTACCAAGAGGGCAATTAAACACTGTCTCCATCTCCCTCTTGAATTCTTACTCTATAATAGGCCTCTCATAAGTCCATAGTTTTGGCTAAACAATCTTTTTCTCTTGAAATAACACTGGCGCTGCCATATGAGATCTTCCTGGTGAAATAAATCCTCTTTTAAATTTTTGTTGATGTATTTTCTCATTTCGTCTAATTCCTTTTGGGTCATTGAATACATTCATGGTTTAGGTAATGGCACTCCTGGAATCAATTCTATGGCACAATCTGTAGGTCGATGGGGTGATAAACAATCAGTACCATCTTCCTTAAATACATCTGCCAAGTCTTCATACTCGATCGGATATGTCCTTTCGGGAGCTGCTCATTTGCCCACTTGCTTTGCATTATTAGATGTTCGATGTGATTCATCATGGCTTGGTGGAGTAGGACCCATGGCTAGACATAATTTATGATAACCCCCTTCCCAGTGTATAGTTGGCTCCCATTTATCAAGCCAAGCTAGCCCTAAAATTAATGCTTCACTCATGTGAGGAACCACCACAAAAGAAATCCACTCCCAGTGTTGTCCCATCACCATTTTGATATATTCTGTTCTGTGCGTTGCTGGAGCTCCACCCAATATAGACCCATCCACCTGTTCAAATTTAATAGGAACACTTAATTTTATAACTCTTAAATTTAATTTATCAACCACTGCTTGAGTTATTAAACACCTTGTGCACAAATCTATTAACGTCGTCACCTTGATTCCCTGATCATTCTATTTATTCCATAAATAAACAGGTAAAATAAAAGGATGAATGGGCTTACTTACCATTGGGTCATCTGGCATTTCATTCTCCAGTTCACCTTCTTCCAAAGTAGTAGATGGCATGGTGGATCTTTCACCTTCTATTGGAACATCTGGCAAAGGAACCCTTACTCCTCTTGCTTTGTCTTGATCAATCCAATCTCACCTACCTAGTTTAGTCCTACCTAATTCTGAACCCATTCGAGGATCTTTTGCCACTGTCACAGGGGGAATTGGACAGTCTATGGCTCAATGCCCTGGCCTATCACAGCGAAAACATTTGAACGGTCTTCTAATATTTTGCATCGGGATCGTTCTGGGTTGCAGTTTTACACTTGATCCTGCAAATTTCCGTGGTTGCCCAAAGTTTTCCAACCTCGGTTGCAACCGACATAAGCCATCATCTAATTCTATTGCCACATGATACCAATCGGTTAATGTAGTATATGAACCCCTATATAGGCAAGCCCCTATATAGGTAGCTTAGGGTCCATCCTTCTTTAAATATATGAATCAATAAACTCTCTGATAATGAAGGGAGTTTACCAGCCAATCGTCGGAAATCATTTACATAGACTTGAGCTGTTCTCCCTTTTTGATTAACAGCCAACAAATCTTCTGCTTTCTTTTCTGCCGATGTATCTTCAAACCGGGTTCTTAATGCAGCTAAGAATTGCCCTATATCCCCTAATCCCTCCACTCTATTGCGATACAAATCAGCTGCCCATTCGTAAGCTTCTCCCACTAATACCCCGGTAACAGCCACTACCATGTACCAATTGGAGTGATAACAATGGGAGTATAAATCAAAATGGTTTAATACTTGACCTAAGAAAACAGCCACTTTATTTGCAGTCCCATCAAACATGGCTACTAGGGGAGGGGGGCCCCACCTCCCTGATGCTTGACCTCCCCAATGGCCTACATACTCCATGTCGCGTGGGTCTGATAAGCGATGTCTCATTGAATATCTATCCTCCATACCTCTATCCTCCATTCTCCTAGAACGTAAATCCAATTGGTCCCAACCTCAGACTCTGGGAACCCTAAAGGACTAGAGGTATATAAACATGTTCAGTTTTTGGAGAATTGTTCTAATTTTGGATAGATCAAATTCTGAGTCTCTTAGCCTGTCAATAGTACCAACTCCCAGTTTCAATAGCTAGTTGTTGTTGTCCTTTAGTAAATCATCTTTGGTATAATCTTTTGTTTTGCAGTTAGGTTTATTTGTTTGTCTGTTTGTTTAATTCAAAAAGCTTTATTGAGGTCTTTGACCAGTCTTGACAATAAAAGAACACAGTAAAAAGACTAATAGCTTAATACAGCAGCTAGCTATTAAAATGATAGGGCAATAAAACAATGTATCTAATTAAATTTTTTGCACAGTTGTGTAACTTGGTGAAAATATTTGGCCACCTGATTTATTTATTTATTTATGAGTGGGACTTATATGCCGCCCCATCTCCGAAGACTCAGTGCTCACAATAAAACAACAACAATAAATACTTAAAAAAGAATTAAACTAACAGTCCCAAAACACAATTACAAAATACAAAACTTAAAATCAATCCAAAAATCTACAACCACCCCTCCCAGGGGTCACAGCTCGGATTGGTTAAATAACCAGGTCTTCAGGTCATGGCGGAAGGTGCGGAGGTCAGGGGCCAGGCGGAGCCCCAAGGGAGGTTGATTCCAGAGGTCAGGGACCATGACAGAGTAGGCACGACCGCCGGGGACCGCGGCAGGCTCGAGCTGACAAATTGCTCTCAGGGTAGGTAAATTGAGGACCCAAGATTGTTGGGGGCAATTAGCTGACCTTGTAAAAATGCCACTTAGTAATAAGCAGGCATATACAATGGAATGAAGGCTATTGCTGAGCACACTGGGTTGTATCCCAAAAAATTGTAAGCCGCCCTGAGTCTTCGGAGAAGGGCAGCATATAAATGTAATTAAAAATAAAATAAAATAAATAAAATATTTGGGAATAATTGAGGCAATCACAGGAGATCTTGGGGTATTATAGAAAGGGCACCAGATGAGAACTATTCTCAAGTTTTCTTTACTCATGTTATGTGCCACAGGTTAGGCTATAGAAAGCCATGCCTGTTTGTGAATCTGAACAAAACCCATACATACTCAGTCATCCAGCTCATGGTCATCCCAGATGCTTTTTCAAGAGCTGAAGAACCTTCTTGGATGAGAAGCAAAACATCTTCAAAGAAAAACCAGAAAGTCCAGTTGGCTCCTGAAAAAAGCATCTTTGGTCCAAACATACATTTTGCTCTAATAGTTGATAAGCAGAAGTTAAGAAAAATGCAGTCTTAAAAACCAGGAGGGAACTTTGGGGAGAAGAAGGGAAGTGTTGATAGGGAAAGTGTAGTGGCTGGCAAGCTAAGATGAATCTAACTAGTATTGGCAGTTGAAGAGATGTTACTGGTTTTAATCAACAGCAGTATTGGCTGGTAACCTGAGATGGACAAAGAAGGGACATACTGCTGAAAATGTGCAGGTTTGAGGAGAGGCTGGGTTAGGTAACATTCTCAGAAGTGGAGCATGAAACAACCCAGAGAAGAATGCTGATGATAGGGGTCTAATATGGGACAGATTCTGTCCGGTAGAGAGGGGTCTGGGGAAGCCAGAAGACCAGAATAGGAGCGACTAAGTTCTGTGTTAGGCAAGGACAGGCTCATAGAGGGAAAAGGCATCCAGTAAGTTATTCAAACAGGAAAAGAGTCTTTAGAAATTGAGAAGTATGTGTTTAGGTGACTACACTAGAAAATGTTTAAGCTACACAATTTCCAGTAGACGAAAAATAATATTTTACAGTACGTTTTAAATCTAAATCCATGCCTTCATTCCAGATCAAAATGCAGGAGTGTCCAGGGCTGGCTCACCCAGTAAACAATTTTGCTAAAGAAAATGGCTCAGATTGAAAGTATTTGTTTTAATAAAATGCATAACACTCTCAAGAGGTGTTTTGCATTGTTTTTCACCAAAAGGGATAAAAACTATGAAACCACTATTATCACATGCAGCAGTCAACTTTAAATTCCTTGTTCACCTAAAATAATCCTTATTATTTTTTATTTGTTTTATTTTATTATGGGATTTCTATGCTGCCCTATCTCCTGAAGGACCCAGGGCAGCTCACAACAATAAAAATACAGTACAATACAAATATTAAAAGACAATTAAACCAAAATCCCAATAACCAATTAAAATTAATAAAACTATCACTAAAACCCATCCCCTCCATCAGTCCAGGTCGGCAAGCTGGAAAAGCCATGTTTTCAGGCCACGATGGAAGGATTGAAGGTCAGGGGCCACCCGAAGCTCCAGGGGCAGCTGATTCCACAAGGTGGGTGCTCCCACTGAGAAGGCCCTACCCCTAGGGGTCACCAGCTGACATTGTCTGGTCGACGGCACCCCAAGGAGGCCCTGTCTATGGGAGCATATGGGAGGTTGGGAAGTCGTTGCTGGCAGCAGGGTTTCCCACAAATACCCTGGTCCTAAGCCATGCAGGGCTTTATAGATCAATACCAGCACCTTGAATCTTACCCGGAGGGCAACCAGTAACCAGTGCAGCTCATGCAGGAAGGGTGTAACATGGGAGTATCAGGACACTCCTATCACAACCTGCGCAGCTGCATTCTGGACCAGTTGAAGCCTCTGAGTGGTCCTCAAGGGCAGCCCCATGTAAAGAGCATTGCAGTAGTCCAAATGAGAGGTAACGAGTGCATGAGTGACCATACGTAAGGCATCTCAGTCCAGATAGGGGCGCAACTGGCGCACCAGACGAACCTGGGCAAATGCCCCCCTGGCCACAGCTCCCACCTGCTCCTCCAAACTGAGCTGTGCAACCAGGAGGACACCCAAGTTGCGAACCCTATCTATGGGGGGGGGCAACACCTCTCCCCCCATAACTAAAGATGGAACCTCCTGGATAACTCGAGATGCCGATACATACAGCCACTAGGTCTTAGCCGGGTTGAGCTGGAGTCTGTTCCTCCCCATCCAGACCCGTACCACAAACTCTGTTCTACACACTCTATGCAGTGCAACATTATACTGCACTTTTGCTCACAGGGTAATTAAGTAAGCATCTGGGCTCAGGAAATGTCAGTTAAGGAAATGTTAAGAAGCTGACCCCAGGATATGACTATGATTATCTTAGAGGATAAATCCCAATTTCCAAATGACCAGAAATGATAGGCTTGAACATTGAACCAAAGTACTCTCAAAAACATAAGCATCCATGGTAGATCAGATCATGCCATCATCTATTCCACCATTCAACCCCAATGCTGTCTAGTGGAATTCCCTACTGGAAAACCCATAAGGAGAGCATGAGCTCAGTCACTTTCTCCTGCTTCCTTCCCAATCAGGTATCTTAGCAACTGATGTTTGGAGGCATGTTTCCTTGGATACTAGGATAATAGGAATAATCTTAATATTTGTTCATATTTCTTTTTAAAATCTTCTAATCTGATGGCCACTGCTAGAGAATTAGGTAATTAATTTCTCAGTTTAATCATGCCCTTGAAACTGGATTATCAAGCTGAGCATTTCTGGATTTGACTAAATGCTCTCTAGTCCACAGTAGCATTGGCCAAAAGGCTGATACTTATCATTTTTGATGTGAATTCAGCATATAGAATGATAACACAAAGTGAATGGGGGACATCATTTCTAGGACATTGTATTTTTATTTATATGTTTATTTTTGTACGTGCTTTCTGGATTTTTAAATAATTGTTTTGGAAGTTATGTTAATTGTATTCAGAAATTTACACTGACAATTTTTTGAGGTTTCAAATGGCACAAAATCCTGCTACCAGTTTTTAACCATGAAGGTAAGAAGAGATATACAGACATGGGGGTTGGGGTTGGGGGGGAGGAGTTGTGGAAAAAAGCCCTTTAGAGAAGTAGAGGATTCTGGGATATCCATTCTTGTCCTAGAGAAAGACCACAAGCATCAATCTTTCCCTATTATACTACTTTACAATTGATGTTAAGCAATATTTCATAACTATCACAGTTATTATAAGAAGTGCCTTTAGCCATTATAATCACTGATAATTGATTCCATGGTTTAACTGTGTGTTATGTGAAGAAAAATACTTTTGACTGTTATGAATCTTCCACCATTCACTGGTTGACATTTTAAGATTCTTTCTCTGTCTGAAGAAATAGTAGGAGTTAGTTCTGAACAAGTAAGAAAGAAAGGCAAAGGATGTGTTGCTTGCAGAAGCAATTCAGCTTCAAATGCTCCTATTAAGAAAGTAACATATATAGAAATGCTCTTAAGTTTCCCAAGCTGAATTTAAGATATGCTTGAATTGGTTGGACAATTGGTTGTCAAAACTCTAGGTATGTCAAGTATTTCTATGCTATAGTGCATCTTTCATTCAATTTGCTGCAAGGCCTCATCTCGTGCTGGAACTCCTTTGGACTAATGGCACATTTGGAATTTGGAACTTTCACAAAAGTACTTATGTTGTCTAGGAGTTATATAAAACTAGGTGTTAGCTCAAAACGTTGGGAAACAACAGTCAAAGGATTGAAGGGCAGACTCCAATAATAATATGTCGAGGCATATTATTCATTCAAAAACATGCTTTTCACTCAACACTGTAAACTTTCATTAAACCTATATTTGTTGCAGCTGAGTTACAATTTATATTTACTGATAATCATATGTCAAGCACCAGGGAAAACAGGAGATTCAGGAAGTTCAAATGAATATATTTGTTGCAAGTGTAAGCTCTCTACAAGAATTTGACCAAGTAACAGTCAAGGGAAATGAGTGGGAGATAAGAAAGACATTCAAGGTGAGCTGGACTTAGCTCTTTTGAGGGCGTGCAGGGACTCATGTCTTACAATGTGTTTGACCCCTCCCTCGGGCTCAGCCTGGTCATCTCCTGCATCATAGTTAATTTAAACATTTTGTGCCAATTAACAGAAAAGGTAAAACATATCCCCAAAACAAGATCGATACACTTCAGTTAACAACCCTGTTATCTAGTAGATAACATGATAGGATAAATTAACTAAATAATTTCCTTGGAAAAACAAATAAACCATATATAATCTTTATACATTATCATTTTTTCAAAGGAAATAACTACATATGAGAAATAAAAAAGTTTTTAAAGGTTTACTCATGAGTCATTTGAGGATTGTTATGCATTCAAATATGATTTAAGGGAAGCAGTGGTGCAAGTCACAATATGTGGCTTTCTGGTTAAAGTTGACAGCTTGAATAACTGAGCCGTTATACACTATTGCATGGTGGTAACAGAATGCCTTCTGGACTTTGGTGCTGTAAAATTCTGAATATGATTCAAATTCATTGCCATAGTAAAACCTTTAGTATAATTTAGAAGATCCTGTGCAGCTTTACTTTTTGGTTCAATGACAATCTTTACTAATAATAAATTGATATTAATGTTAAATGAGAAAATGGTATTCAATTATTGCAGCATTGCTAGGAGTTGTTAAAGCTGTTTTAATTAGAAGACTGATGAGGAAATACAGATCCAAATGTCATGACAGGTTGCACTACCAGTGGTCTGTCTTGAATAAGGAAGTAACCTAACTGAAGTTCTGTGTTTTAAATTTTCTCATTTTTTTTACATTGCTCAAGAGCGTGTATGAAAATTTTAGAGTGGAGCAAACAAACAGCAACATAGTGATACACTTCCAAACAACATTGGAAATGTGTTAGTCTTGCTGCCTGTTATCTTTTCCCTACCCAAAAAAGCCCAAACCAAAATTAAATTAAAATTCCATCCACCTTTCCCAAACATACAATTAGTGTATTTAAATTAAAACACTTCTAGTACCTACACTAGTTCTTCCTCATCTCCTCCCCCCACCCCCGCCCTGCCTGATAGAGTC
The DNA here is from genome assembly GCA_009733165.1 of Naja naja. Classification (NCBI taxonomy): domain Eukaryota; kingdom Metazoa; phylum Chordata; class Lepidosauria; order Squamata; family Elapidae; genus Naja; species Naja naja. The sequence goes on along the minus strand of CM019149.1, from coordinate 125,575,051 downwards.
AACAATTCAAGGCTGTAACTATTTAAAGTCTCTACTCCAGGAACAAAACTCCTGGTCATGGCAAAACAAATCACCACAAAATGACGACTGTTCTATTCCTGGTGTGTGTTTAGCCACCATAAAGATGACTAATATGCACATTTTGCAAACCAAAGGAAAGTGGATTTGGAGTTTACTTAGCAGCTGCCAAAATACATATCTTTATTTAAGGCAGTTTCAACTATTCAATTTAGCCAGAAAGCTTTATTGTGGAGAAGAAATGTGAAGGAGTTCCCCTTCCAGCCATGGGCCTGCTGTGACAAGAGACTATTGGACTGTCTCTTCTTGGCCCAGGGTTGTCTTATGCTGCTATAACTAAACACAATCCATATATTTTATTTCTTTTTATATGGCCCTACTTCCAGAGACTTTGGGGGTGTTTGATGATGATGATGATGGTGATGATAATTGATCATTGCACAATCAGTCAGATGTTCAGACTGGGTTTGGCATTTTTGACTACCTATCGAGTCCTTACCAAGGACCTGGGATAGGCAAATCTGGATGTTTGACGGTGTTACAGATATCGTTGCAGGATGGAAGCTTTTCCAAGTAAAGCCACCTTCTGCAATTGACTGATGGCAAATTTGTCAATGCCTATGGTGTTCCAGTGGTGCTCCAGTTGTTTTGGAATTGCACCCAAGGTGCCTACTATATTGGTACTACTATTGCTTGCCTTTGCCATAGTCATTCTATTTTTATATGTAGGTCTTTGCATTTTGTTATCTTCTCCAGTTCTCATCATCATCATCATCATCATCATTTACAGATAAATATTAAATGATGGAACTTGGTGAAAAATAGTAATCCTTACCAGCTTTCTTTCAATCAACCTGAATTTCTTTTATTGCACTGCGTCATTGCAAGTCCCAGCAAACTTAGATTTTAATTTTTCTACTCACCAGAAAGTAAAGATAGTGGACATCTGGGAGTTTTGTCCATTTTCCACCAAGATTATGTTAAGAATATAGAGGGGGAAATTCTCTATTCTTGTGGGACTTTAGCTCATATCCTTTGTAGCTAAAGGGATTAGTGTGGAATGTCAACAATACATGGAGGAGTCCACCAGAGGCTGAAGACAAAACTTACTGAAAATAGATATTGGGAAAATGCCATAAAGCTCAAGACTTAGTAGAAGTAAACGGAAGAAGAACAAAGCTTCTGTCTTCCAAACTGCTGATAAATCTACATTTTGTGTTGGACAAATGGATTATTCTTGTTCTTTGCTCTCTCTAAAAAGGTTGAGGAAGAAATGGACTTATGTCAAAATATTGGGGAAACTCTTGCAGCAATCTGCAACTTAGGGTGGGCTTAGCTTGTTATACTGCTATTAGCTGAATTTACTTAGAAACGAAGAGATATTTATGCAAGTGGTTTTACACTATTTTGCATGGAGTTAAATTGAGTGGTTGAGTAACAAGCAGTTGCAGGCAAAGAGATGGGACAAAGTGGAATAAATAAATAGGGGGGGGGGTTGATTTTCTGAAAGTCTTTCAAATGAAAAAAACAACCTTTTTTTTAACCACCAGAGGGCACCTCTCGGTGTCATAATAGACCTTCATTTAGTCTCCTGCAGCCTCAGATTCTGCTTCACCCCTCGACAGATGTACAAGAGCATCGCGGTATGAACTGTTGGTGGGCGGCAGCTGCCAAGCTGGGACTTGGCTTGGCTGAGATCCATGCTCTTTTGATTCCTTGCTAAATGATTCCTTGATCAAACGCTGAGCTTAGCTTCCTGGCAACCTCTGCTCCTTAGAAGTCCTCCTCCTTAGGGAATTCTGACCATTTAAAAAACAGGGGGGAACAAGGGGGATTTTAAAAACCACAGCAAGGAGTGAAGATGGAAAAGGAGAGCAAGGCATCCACCCAGTATGGATCCCTGGAATCAACCAAGTGGACTGCAGCAGATTCAGGCAAAGGTGAGTTTACCCTGCACATCTGGGGCACTGCTGAAATACCAACTCAGTTGTATGACCTTTACTCTGGCAACAGGGCTCAAATCCCTGCACCTCTGCAGGAGAAATATATATGTTTGTATGAGTATTATGTGTGTACAGTCTATATGTTTGTATCGGTGGATATTTATGTGTTAACTGTGCATGCTCCCTGTTCCTTGAAAGTTTTATAGTAGTCAAGAAAAGATGGATGGCTCATTCCTCTATCTATTTCCTACACCCCCCACAGCTCCTGCTGATGTTGTGGATTACAGGATCGGCTTCTTGGTCACTTGTCTATTTCCCTGGCAATTGAGACAGAGTAACTTGCATTCAGTAGTGATAGGCAGGAAAGAAGACAAGTATGAGCAAGAACATCTGGCTGAGAACAAAAAGGGTTGGCTCCTCTTCACCCCACCCCCAAAGGCATCTGACACGGATTATTGCAGGATGGAGTTTGTTTACTAAACACTCAAGGGAACAATCTCTTGGCATAATTGAAGGGCCATAGAATGTTGTCCCTGGAATTTAAAAACACATGATTCAAAGGTTACCCGAAAAAAGTATCATCCTCATCCTCAGCTAGGATGCCTGAGGATAGTCTTTATTTTTCTAAAGGAATTCATTTATTGCTTCAAAATGTGGTTTTGAACTCCAAGTAGGGATTTATTATTTATTTGTTCTGGGAAAAGCTCCTGGTTTTTGTGAATGGAAAGCAATAAGCCAGCTCTGACAAACTTCCCATGTCTTAATGACAGAACAGACCCATTGCTTGTCCCTCTGCATCTATTCATCTCCTTTTCTCTTGTGATTATGGATTTAAGTTATACAGCAAATATTATTAAATCAAGTGGGAAGCATCTATCCATTGATCCACTTTTCTAAATTTATGCAATAAAACACAAAAACTGTTTGAAGATAAGAAAAATGGTATATGGACATGCATTTCAGAAATCTGCTAGTTTTACCTAACTACAAGTCAAAGAAGACCCTGCCATTTAAAAAGGGGCTCTGACCACTTGCTGTAGATAGGGCACTGAGTTTGGGTCATCCCATAGTAAATATAGCCCCCAGTTAACTGCCCACTCTGAAAGCAGCGTGCCAATTAAAGAAACCCTTTCCTGTTCTTCTGTGCACATTGAGAGGGGCACTCAAGTATTTCCTGCAATGACTGGGAATTTTGGAACATTACAATAACATGTCATCTCTCCATCTTCATGCTACTCCATTTAACACAACCAAAAGTCTTGAGTCAGTCCAGATCAAGTATGCTTGGAGATGTCTTGGTTTATGTAGAAGTCTGAGTATCTCCTAGGTGAGGGGTGTCTAAACTTGCCAGCTTTAAGACTTGTGGACTTCAATCCCCAGAATTCCCCAGCCAGCATAGTAGAAATTTGTGCTAGGGCTCACATATCATAGAAGCACTCAAACCAGAACATTCCCCTTGTTAACTAGAATGCTAGGCATCTAGAAGCAATTGTTCTTCCCCAAGGTCATATAAGACAGATATTTGTAGCTTTTGCTGTCTTTTGCCCAGAGGAACTCTTCCCAAACACAACAAAATTGAGCTCAAATCCTGCCCTTTTCGCTTGCCTTGACCTACCAGCACAGGCCAGTTGGGAGGTCATTTGGCTCCAATAATGAAATGCTGTTCTTATTACTGACCTCTGCTCATACCGTACATGTCAAACAAGCTTTTGTGTAGTAGAGAAGGATGGCACTACTGACCTTGCATAAAGATAACAAAGTTACAAACTTGCTTCTCTCTCCACATAAGTCATATTTGCAAAGCTGATCCAAGGATTGCAGAACTCAAATCAAGGCAAGCTGATTTTGGGGTGGAGTGGTCACTTGTAACTCATGCCAACTGTTTCAGTTTGTCCACAAGAGCCTGTTGGATAATTTATTATTTTTTAAATGAATGTGCCACCAACTTTCATCAGAATCATTTCCCAGAAGGAGGAATTAACAACAATGAATACTGTAGCAATGCTGACAAGGTGGCTGGGGTGGGGAGAACACAGAAACATAAGAAGCTGGTGATTCCAGGTCAGACCATTAATCCATCTTGCACAGTATTGCTGGCAGTGATTTACAGACAGCAGTGTTTCTTCGTCCTTTCTGGAGATGCCAAGAATTGAATCTGAGTTCTTGGGAATGCCAAGCATACACTTTCCTGCTGAGCTACAGCCATTCATGAAGGAACACAAAGGGCACGGATAGCATTTAAAAACCAATGACAGAAACTTCAGTGACAGAACATCCTTATTATCAAGGCATCCTCTTCATTGACAGGTGTGTCATAATTGTTGCTCCCTGTTGAGTTTTATTTAAAGTGGGGAGTTTCTTCTTTGTTACTCTGACCCAATAAAAAGGCTTTTTTTCTGCTGACCCTTAGGAAAAAAAGACCTATTCAGGCATTTCATTTTCCAATAATATGTTTCATTTCAATGATTCCCCAGGGAAATAATACAGTACTAAGTGTGAAGGCAAGCACATCCACTGCAATCTTAGAGGCTCTAAGATTATGTTAAATTTTGAAGATGTGTTGAAGGGAAGGAGGGAGGAGAGAGGAGTCACTCTATGAATGAAATCAGAGAGAAAGGTGTTATGACACAATTTGGAACTTTTCTATGGTTGACATCCCTTCAACTTCTAGATTGGAGGAGATGCTAGAGATTCTCCCAGTGTTTCAATGTTGCTCCATGTCTTTAGCCCTTATTTGCCATTTGAGCATTTTGCTTGAGGTCCAGTTGAAATCCTGGTAGGAGGCTGAATACTTTAATTCAGAATCCAAGAGCTGAAGTCCAAAACACTGAGGTAAAATCAATATAGACCAAAGTATTTCAACCTAGGAGCAACCATCCTTTTCTCACGAATGATCTTTACAGAAAAAGCAACAGAAAAAGCTGCTGGCATAGCAATGACCTCCTGGCTTACTTCATTTTCTTTATTTTGCAACTGGTGGGCGTTTAGCAATGCAGAAAACAGCAAGATAAAACAGGCCTAGGAATGAGATGAAGCCAGTCAAGGGGATAGGGAACAAGTGGAATTGCTATGTCATTCTAGCATGATGGCAGTAATGAATGTTGTTCTCAGGCTCCAATAGTCCCATGGGAAACCCTCTCACCACCTTCTAAATAGTAGCAGGAATCCCTGTAGCTTCCTTTTCAGCAGGAGTGAGCAATGTTTTTTAAAGTCCTTTGTGATGGAAACGATAGGGATAAGCTAGGAAACTATGGAGGATAAGGTTGTGGAAACCATGTTTGGGGATGAAAGAAGATCAGTGTGAAGGGTAAAATTAGGAATGAGAGTTCTAATAATGTTGATGTTTACTGTACTAAAGAAGAATTGTTTTTTATTATTGTAAATATTCATATGGCTGATTATCTTACATACAAGCACCCTGAGTAGCTCACACACACAAAAAACCTGATTGGGTTCCATTGGGTTCCATGCAATTATAATTGCTTAAGATGCTGGCAACACTAATCTTCAGCCTGCTCATTCAAGAGAATGGCTGATGTTAAACCTTCCCCTCATCTCCTCCATCCTTCTCACTAACTGATTTTCTTGTCTGTTATTTCTTCAGGGGAAGAAATAGTTTCTATGGCTGACTCTACAGCTACCATTGATGACATTGAAGGAGAACTTTTCAAAATTGAGAGAATCAGGGAAGTTCTTGTGCGGAGAGAGTCAGAGCTCCGGTACATGTGAGTTGGAAATTGGGAAAACTGGGTCTGTGTGTGTATGTATGCTATGTAAAGCATTAGGTGATGCAGAGGAGGAGTATCATTTTCCAAGTTTGTAAGGTAGTAAGAAGCGGGTAAAATTGAATTATCTTGCCATCTTTCTTCTTCTCCCCTCCTTCTCTTTTACCCTGTCAACTCAACAGCTTTTGGCCCTCCATGTAATTTTGAACACGCCTTTACACTCTTCAGTCCCCATATCTGCAACAAATTCCTCCGAATAATTGTAGGCTTCATTGCATGAAAAGAATCTCTCAACAGAATCAGACCAACTTCACTTCCTAAAAGTCTACATCATTCAACTTGCCCCAGAAATTTCAGAGGTTTCTGTGATGACAAGCTGATTTAGAAAGGGACTCTAGAGAGTAGCCATGTTTGCAAAGATTTATACAAAATATGGAACTGAATATTTAGCTCAGGCAGCTGACCAAGATGAACACCTCAGAAAAGCATGGATTAGGTTACTGTTTTTCTATTCCTTAGCCCTCCTGTCTTCCACATATTTGCAACACATACACAGACAGACAGACAGACAGACAGACAGACAGACAGACAGACACACACACACACACACAGGAAGAGAGAGAGAGAGAGAGAGAGAGAGAGAGAGAGAGATTTCACTCACATGTCATATCTGTGAAAATATCCCTTCTGTCAGCTGAACATTTTCCTTTAAACTTGTCACTTTGAATATCTTCAAGAGTTCAAACATGGACAGTATGATGATAAAAACAAGAGCACAGACCAGTATTTTGAGATTAACCTGAACAGCATACAGTCTTAAGGTACTGTGAGAGAAGGATTTCCCATTTGTGTCATGCCACAACCTTTTTCTTTGCTGTCTTTGCTAAACATGCTGTCATCAGCTAATTTTCTAAAAATAAAACTTGGAGTGATTAAGGATACATTTCTGTAACTCCGATTAATTTTACTAGAGCATTATTTCCTTCTGGCTTTGAATCACTCCATACTGGAAACAATTAAGCTGTGAATTCTGAGGACAAAATGACTCTATTTCAAGTTCTGGACTTAGCAGGGAAGTTATGTTGCAGACCCAATCAGTTAAAGAATCCCAATTGGCAGGGTCTAGGAAGAGGCCCTTTCTGCCACAGCTCCTGCCTTATGAAACATCCTTCCCACAGAGGTTAAATGCCCCCCCCTCTCCTGGCCTTTCAGAAAAATGAAGAGTTTGCTCTACCAAGACTCACATGGGGCTCAGAGACCTGCTTCCTACTGCATTTTAATTTATTTTTGCTCCCATTCTACTGATCTTGGAATGTACTATACTATATTTTGTATGGTTTTTAAAGCTTTTGCCTGTAATCTGCCAGAGTAATTCTGAGAGTAAGGTGGGTGATATCTAAATTTGAGAGAAAGACCAAGAGGCAAGCATTTTAAAAGGTGATTCTAGCCAATGTATATTCCTCTTTTAAATTATCAGATCAGCTATGTAAAGATGAATGTATAGTACAATGACAGACATATCTACTCAGACTTCATAACCTTAGGCTCATCAGAGTTTACTCCTACATGTAATTCAGTGTTACAAAAAAGTTTTAAAAATCACAGTGTGGATCTATAGATTTACTGAATGGGATACCAATTCTAAAATGTCTTTCTCCCTGGTCAGTACCATGGATAGCTCCTTCAGACTGTATGCAGCCTTGCTCAGCCTGGCATCTTATCTTTTTTTTTCCTTAGCACATATTTTCATCCAGACAGGTATCTTATCCTGTGCGCTGCGCCCCATTCCCCATCTCCAATTGTAGTTGGAAACTCCAACTGAAAGACCACACACACACACACACACACTATACACACACACACTAGTTAGGAAACTATCATCCCTCAATCATCTTCCACCTGTTTTTCTCTTTAGATTGATTCTCTTTAATTCAGTGTCATTTTTCTTTAGAAGAAATAAGGCAGTTACTATTGAAAGAGTAGTACCTTCCATAATCATGTACTGTATGGTTTTTGTGTCCACTTTAGCTTGGTAAATATTGTTTTCTCTTTCTATATAAACGTTATTAAAATTCTATACATGAAATAAACATGAAAACACAATACAGAAACATACACAGAAGCACAAACCTATAAGTACAATGCTGAATGTCTAACTTAAAACAAAAAAAACCCCATATCATCCACTTGTGCCCTTCTTTCCTCACTCAGCCAGTAACCATTTCTTATTCTTTTATATGATTGTATTGTATCACTATTACCATTTTTCATTATCTCCCCTTATTTAATCTATAAAACTCTTGATCATCCAGCTATTTTTGTCTACAATTGTAATATAGTCCATAAGAGACTCCAGTTTTTAATAAAAGTGTGTGCAATTCCCTGCCCCTCCTCGAAATGTAACTTTTTCCATTCTGTCAAATCCATAACTTTAAACATCCACTCTTCAACATTTGGAACTTCTTTATTTTTCAATTTCTGCACATATAAAAAATCTTGCTGTCATGATCTTATACAACAATAATAAGACACTGGGCTTTTTATTCAGGGGTGGGATGCAAATATTTTTTACTACTGGTTCTATGGGCGTGGCTAGGTAGGAGTGGCTAGGTAGGTGTGGCCATGTGACTGGATGGGCGTGGCTTCTTTTTTGTGTGCAGCACCCACCCTGCGCTCCATTTTTGGCCTCCTCAGGGAAGCCTCTGGGGGGGGCATTTTTGCTCCTAGGAGGCTTCCCTGAGGCCCAGGAAGGCAAAAAAATGGAGTGCAGGGGGGCTGCACAGCAACCCCCTCTGCATGCCCCTTTTTGCTTTCTGAGTCTCATTGAAGCCTCCTGGGCAAAGCAGTAAGACAGTGAGGAGGAGCCTGGCACAGCTGATCATTGGAACAGCTGATCGTTGGGAGGGAAAAAATGGAAATACCAGTTCAGCCAAATCGGTAGCTGTTTTTTTTTACTACTGGTTCAGCTGAATGGTAGCATTTTTACTACTAGTTTGCCTGAACTGGGCTGAACCAGTAGAATCCCACCACTGTTTTTATTTAGTTTTCTTCCATAACTTCTAATAAGTTCTGTTCTGGTTTAATCTGTTTTTTTCCCTTTTACTCAATCATGTCCAATTCTTAAAGGATGCCTGGATGAGTTCCTGCAGTTTCCTTGGCAAGGTTTTTCAGAAGTTTGCCATTGTTTCCTTCCTAGGGCTGAGAACATGGCTGGACCAAGGTCATCCAGCTGGCTCTGTGCCCAAAATAGAAATCACGGTCTCCCTAACCTGATGCCTTAACCACTACACCAAAGCAGCTCTGTCTCATGATGAGGACTATGGTTTTTTTCTGTTTGTGCAGGATGGATGATATCCAGCTTTGTACAGAAATCAGCAGGTTGAAAAAGGAGTTGCAGAAGTTGATTTCAGTGCCAGGTAAGGCCAATACTTAGTGTGATTGATCCAACAACTGCTGTAGGATTTATAAGTTACTATTTTCCTATAGAATTATATAGATCCCCAAGACTCAAATTCAACAGCAGTTGTTGAAAAAGGTTCAAGAGACTGCATGGCAGTCTTAATTTAATTGTCTGTGGCCTGTGAGCTCCATATTTGAACATTCTGTTGAGGGTCAGGTCCATCAATAGATTCTTCTATATTTGGAAATGATCACATCTGCCAGCTCTTCCATTTCTCTGGAATATACACCATCTGGTCCTGGTGATCTGAATTCATCTCAAGTGAATTAGGTGATAGGTGTTTTTAACCAATTTCTTACCTATTTTAATCAATTTCTTACATATTTTAATCTACGTTTTGGTTCTGTCTCCCAATATGCTGCTTTTGTTGGGTTGGGCTAATTTTTTCCCCTTTGCATAAAAAGAATTTAAGCAGCCCTGCTTTCTCCCTGGTGCCCATCACCTTTTTGCTATCTTCCCCCATTAGTGGATCGATCATTTCTTTGACTTTTTTTCTTGTTCCTTACATATTGAAAGAAACTTATTTTTGTTAATTTTGGCAATTGTTGCAAGACTTAATTCATTCTGAATTGAGCCTGCTTGACTCCATCCCTGTAGATTTGGGCTATTTGTTGGTATTGTGTTTTAGTTAAAAGTGCATATTTCCATTTTTTATACTGGTCCTCCTTGAACTTCAGCTTGTTAGAGAACTCTTTGTGCAACCATGCTGGTCTCATCCAGTGTTTTTTCCTTTTTTTCTCTGTAGTATTGTTTTTGTCTGGGTCCTCAGTATTTCTGTTTTCAGAGTTTACCATGTGTCCTGAGCTATTTTTCCTTTTAGGATTTCCAATATAACAAGTACATATTAAATTCAAAGTTAACAGATAAGAAAATGTCATAAAGAGACAGAAAGTTTAATATGGATTTCAAAAACCCAGGAAGTAGATATTTTCCTGTCTCTGAAGGCAAAAATAAATAAAACTTTCTTGGGAGAATATTCTACAACTGCAGTGCTGATAATCGATAATCTAAATCTAATCTAAATGATAATCTTTCTGGAAATTCCTCCACTCTGAGAATGATCTTCTTCATCTTACCGGCAAAAGTTTTCTATAATGAACATATTTATACATGTATTTTCCCCATATTGCAGAAAATAAAAAATCAAAAGAAGACAAACAGAAGGAGGAGGAATTAGTGCAACAAATTCATAAATTTGTGGAGACTCGGGATTTCCTTGTGGATGATGTAGAGTTTGAAAGGCTCAGGTAAACATGCCAACTTCCTACAATTTTCTTGATTACATTATGTTCCCCCAATCCTGCAAACATTTCAAGAAAACACATAGTAGTTATTCCTTTTTATTCCTATAATAATACTGCAAGGCTGAAGCCCAGTATTACTACAACTTCCAGAATTCCAAACCAGCATTGTCAGTAATTAGCATTTCTGGGAATTGCAGTCCAGCAAAGCTAGTAGATGTTAGGATACAGAAAAGTGCACTAGAAAGTTGTAGATTCAGAAGGGTCAATTGTGATTTGTGGGATCTTAATTATCCTAACCCATCTGGGGGAGACTGAGGTGGACAAAGCTCTTGCCAAACGGCCAGTGTTTCATCTACTGTACTGTACAGGCACTCTGCTAAACCAGTTTGCTTTCTGAACAGTTTGGACACAAAGTCAGATTTTTTTCCACTTTTTTTCTATATTGTATTACATCCAATTTTGCATTGATCATATCATACTGTTTAAAACACTTTCAGACTTTGCCAAAGGAAATGTGGCAACAGGAGTTGATTACAGGAAGTTCTCGACTTACGAGCATTCTTTTAGTGACTGAAGTTACAATGGCAATAAAAAAGCAAGTTATGATTATTTTTCATACTTCTGACTATTATATGGTAGCCTCCCCATGTCATGTGATCAAAATTTGGAAGCTTGGCAACTGGCATGTTTTATGATGGTCACAGTGTCCCAGGGTCATGTGATCATTTTTTGTGATCTTCTGACAAGCAAAGTCAATGGGGAAGCCAAATTCTCTTAACAAATGTGTTACTAACTTAACAACTGCAGTGATTCACTTAACAACTGTGGCAAGAAAGGTTGTAAAATGGGACAGATCACATTTAACTATTGTCTTGCTTAGCAATGGAAATTTTGGACTCGTTGTGGTCATAACTTGAGGACTACCTATGCAGAAAAGTAATCAAGGCAGGAATACAATCTTAGCAAAATCAAAAGTTGTCTTCCCAAGAAATCCAACATGTCACCCCAAACTTCTTAATTGGTTCTTTGAGGTTCTGTGAATTTTGAAATATTTTATAAATGGACAAGAAACAAGTATATGTAGCCAGTGATCAGACACTTTTAAATCCCACTGAAGTACCTTCTTTGGTTGTCCTGCCAATCAATGCGAACAAGTTTATTTACCACTCTAAATGTGAGAATTTAAGAATCAAAGAAAAAGTAGCTTTCTCTTTCACAGAGATTTGGAGAGCCATCGCTCAGACTCCACCTGCTTTGCAATCATCTCTTCAAACCTCAATAATGACTGCTTATTCTTTGATGTAGTTTCTTCTTTTCACAGAGAACGAGAAGAAGATAAGGAAATGGCTGAATTTTTAAAGAACAAGCTTTCCAAAACCTGCCTTCTGAAAACAAGTAGGTACTCATGAGTATGGAGTTGTCTCTCCCACTTTTTATGGACAAGATAATAATATCCATGCTTATACAAAGAGAGAAAGAAATCTGCATAGTATTAAACAAAATTAGTGAGGTTGCATTATTGGCTGTACTTTATCCTACATATTTATTCTTGTAGAATTACAGATAGTCCTCAACTTACAACAGTTTGTTTAGTGACCATTTAATGTTACAACCTATGACCATTTTTCATAGTTATGACCTTTGCAGCATCCCCATGATTCTGTGATTAAAATTCAGGTGCTTGCTAACTGGTTCATACTTATGATGGTTGCAGTGTCCTGGGGTCATATGATCCCTTTTTGCAACCTGCTGACAAGCAAAGCCAATGGAGAAGCCAGATTCACTTAACAACCAGGTTACTAACTTAATAACTGCAGTGATTAACTTAACAATTGTGGTGAGAAAAGTCATAAAATGGGGTAAAACTCATTTAACAAATTTCTTACTTAACAACATAAATTTGGGGCTCAATTGTGGTCGTAAATTGAGGATTACCTGTATAGGATTGGGAGAAATGGTTTAGGCCATTGAGTTCAACTCTAGACACTATGCAACAATCCAAATTAAAGTGTCCCAGACAGATGGTTGTCCAGCTGCCAACCACCTTTCTGGATAATTGCTTCTACTCTCTGCTTATTCAGAGTTCATAATGTTCTTCTAACTTTCATCCAGAACCAGCCTTTTATAATGACAATCTCTGCACTCTAAAATGAGAGGTAATAGGTCTGGACTTCCTTTTACTCTTCCAGATATTGGAAGAGTGGTATTCACATCCCCACAGTCATTTTTCCAAGGTTAGACATGCCAAGCTCCTTCAATCTTTTTTTTTGTTTTGATAGGTTTATGTTTCTAGTCCTCTGATCATCCTTACAGGCTTTCTTTGAACTAATTTCTCTAAATCCTTCTTCAAGTGTGATGCCTGAAACTGGGCACAGTACTCAGGATGGGATTTGGATAAAACAGGTCTAGAATAATTAATGTTCATGATTAAAACAAGTTTAATGCTGTTGACTTCATTTGCATTTTTTTGCAGCCATATGTCACTGTTGGCCTTTGGAATAATGCAATCAACCTCTCTGAGTCTCTCATTCAAAAAAATATAATGCCCAAAACAGGAGCAATATTGAAGGTGAGAGACTGACCAGTGCAGCATTTTAATGGAGATAAGATTTGCTGTGATTTTTGCAACTGCTTCATTAAGGGCATTTACCCCTCTGTGAATACTCAAGGGACTCATCAGTTAGTTCTGACCCAGCACCAATATTCAGTCTTTCCTAATGAATTGCTCTGACAACAGAAGGGCCCCTTCCCCCCCCCCCAGATCAGTCTGTAGTTCATTTTCCAGAGCTGTATGTCAAATGCTGTTCTTATGGCAATGCAACTGATTGTTTCTTCATAGCTCCTGTAAAAGAAAAGAAGACAACATCAAGAGGACAGCAAACCTCTCCACCTTACGTAACAAAGACAAGTCTCATCTTCTTGAAGGAGTGCTGTGGCTTCACCTGCTCAATCATGTAGGCTGGAGCTGAAGGGCGTGTGCTCCACACCAAACACAAGATCCATTCATGGGTAAGCCCTGCCCATGTCCTGGTTTTAACCAGATCCATTCAAATCATAGCAGATTCACAAGCCTATTGAGCAGAGAGGAGTGATTCCACTGTGGACAATTTGTTGACCGAAAGCATCTAGGGAAACCATTAGGGACCCTAAAGGTCTTATATGGGCCAGGGTTTGGTGGAGATCAGAAGCAGACAACACAAGGATGCTCAAGAAAGAGAGCTAGACTAGAGACACAGGCCCAGATATTTAATACCATGTTTCCCCTCTTACAACTATTGTAACAGGGATAGCATCTCACCCCACACAATTCCAAGTTAGGATGTAGTTTTTCATGTTGGCGACAGATTTATCTCTAGTGACATAAGTACAGAAATGTACTGACACAGATCCACATGGACATACAAAGTAGAAGGACTGAGCACTTTCTTCCATTTCCTGATATTCTAAAACTGGAAGTACCAGCAGACTTGACTCTCAATATCCTGGATTGCTGTTCTTCATCATGTTGCATCTACACTGCCCTGCTTCTATGAAGTTTCCTAGCAACTGTGGGATCCAGAGTTGTCTGTATCATTGCCACAATGGTTACTTTCATGTTCAGAATGACAGCAGTGCATCAGCATTGCTCTTAGATTACTACATGCAGCGATCTTATCAACAGAGATTGATTCTTTACTCCTACCCTGCTTATGGCAGTCAAACATCTAATCAAGAACTGCTTCCAAATTCATGGTTTTCCTACATGATGTAAGTTCCAAGGTGAATGCCATTGTATATATTTTCAGTGCAACATTCAAGATCAAATATTTTGCTATGTGGCAAAACAAATTTTGCTTCCTGTTTATATGTGAAGGGGTACACAGGTTAAGAAAAGGATAGGTACTGATTGTAAGAAAAATAATTCTATGAAACTGTAAGACAAGGGTGTCAAACTTGCATCATCACGGCAGCATCATGTGATGTATCAGGACTTTTTCCCCCTTTGCTAAACTGGGCGTGGGTGTGGCCAGCCTGTGACGCATCCAGCCCATGGGCCACGAGTTTTACAGCCCTGCTGTAAGACAAAGAGTATGTATTGAGTAACCCAAGACTTTGATTGCCTATCCTTACATATTCCTAACAGCTCATCCACTCCTTCTTTAAAACCTCTAGGGAACATTTCTTCAGCATCACCTGAGCTATTTCTCAATGTTTTAACCAAAGAAGCTGTGTTTAATATACATCTTAGATCACTTTCCTACAACCTACATTCACAGCTGTTTCTTTGCTCTAGTTAAACTGCTACTCATCCTCTATGATAGGATTTCACATAGTTGAAAACTTGTCTTGTGCTCCTTACTCTAGCTCCTTCTCCTGGGGTGACTCAGAGTGTTCCCGAGGGGCTACTGTAGGTTTTGATGTCTTTGCATTCTTCATAGCTGAGCTACTGTAAAATGTCAGGAACTGAGTCAGAGTAAACCTGGAATAGGGAGGGCAGAAACATCTTCTCCATTTCCTTTTCCCTCGTGTCTTCTCCAGCCACCTAAGGGTCAAACTCTTTGGCAGAACCCCTAGACAGTAAGAAAGATGTATTGAGATGAATGAGGTAGCATTACAATAATTTCCACAACAGTGTTTTCCATTCAGAATCAATTTATCCCCTAATACATTAGGGCAGAGATTTTCTTAATTTCTTTCTAACATCCTTCCAGTGATTGAATTTAAAAGGTGGTTCTTTTTGCTGGCCCTGGAGCAGCTTGCTACTTCTAGTGAATGTAATTTGATCCTATCTGAGGTGGGCCAGGCCATCACTTGAAGTTGAGAAGGTCTATTTCATTTTCAAGTATTCAGATGTCTATGGAGATTCTCAGTCATCCAGGTCATGGTTGCCCCAAAAGTGCTGTTCAAAAGGCAACTGGGCTTTCTTGATATTTTTCCCCCTTGAAAACATTTTGCTTCTCATCCAAGAAGCTCCGTTCATATTTTCAAGAAGCTTCTTCAGTTCATGATTCAGATCTTTATTTGATCTGCTATTTTAGCCAGATAAATATAAGAACCTCATTCTTATCTTCACATCCTACTTGATTTTCCTGTTTGCCAGCATCACAGGGTAATCCTGAGAACTACACTTGTTGCAATCTTGATGATGACTAATCTGTGGATTGCATATTCTACTGGGATATAGTGAATTTCACATAGCTTTTCAAAGAAGGTCTAAAACATTGACATGGATAGAATATATTGCTCACCTTCTTGAAAATAGATTCAAGCTCAGAAAACAAGCATAGATAAATGTTTGGATAAAAAAGAGGCTTCACATTGCAATTAAAAGGTGAAATGAAAATCCCACCTGCAACACATGAGCAACAGAGTGGTTACTTAGATCAGGGGTGTCAAACTCATGGCCCACAGCCTGGATGTGGCACATGCCCAGTTTAGTGAAGGGGGATAGAGTCCTGATACATCATGTGATGCCACCATGATGACTCAATTTTGACACCCCTGACCGAGATGAACTGGAAGTGATCAGAATGAGATCATGGAAAAGGGACGAAAATGTCCTAAATAGCAAGGTAATTGAACATGCTGCTCTCTGGATAGATGGGTAACAATTGTGCATACTTTCTTATATTGCGGGTTCTTTTTAAACAGACCTACAAAGAAATCAGCCTCTTGTCAGTTCCATGTGCTTGCATGGCTGATATACATGCAATTTACTCTGTAACGATGTGGTCAAAAGAGTTGACTTCATTCCTGATATCTGAGGGTTTTATATGAAGCCCTTCACTTAAACCCTTTGGAACACAAGAACCTTCTTTCCCATTTGATAATTTTAAAAAGCGTTGAATTTCTCTGATCACTGTCTTTTTCAATGATGGGATGAATAAAAATGATGGGCATGTCTTTGTCCTTCTCTTAGACATGTATTTTGCTTCCTAAAGCATCATCTTTTCTGCACAGACAAAAAGCATTGGGTTAACTATTGATGATGGTTACAGAAGAGGGAGAAAGTGCTGCTGATTTATCCATGGCCAAGAAAGCTCCATACATTCTCCATAGAAGTCTCATCTGTATACGAGACATATCTCTAGCATTGAAGGAATTTCATACCATATGCAATGAATTTTATAAACTATGCTGAAGGAAAACTCTAAAATTTTGTTGTGAGACCAAACATTTCCAAGGGGCACAGTCCTTTACCCCTCCCTACTGATGTCTATGTAATTCTGTGTACCTGAGACTGCCTCCAAGATTTTTGATCCATACTCAGGTCAAACTGGAGTTGTCCAACATTTGGTTTCAGGATTTCATTTCATAAAATCCAACCAACTTAAATGTGACATCTTCAGCATCTATATAAATATTGTTGATTTTCTCCAAATTGGTGCATGGAATGACACGAGGGAAGGTATTCATTGGCAGGAAACTCAGGAATCTCTTAAGTAATGAATTTCCTAGTATCAATCAATTTGGAAAGATATAGTGTACTGGGAAAAAATTAAGGAAAGTTTCCAAACCAGAAGTAACAGTAGAATACCTACCCCCCGCAACCATTGAGATTCAAGTCAATATTTAGTATTGTCAAATTCCTTTATAATGATCTTTTACTTTGTGTAATTTTAGAAGTAATTTGCAGGCTATTAGCACCCCAAGATGATTCACATCCACATCTTCATCCTACCTCATCTTCATCTTCTCCTCCATCCTATTCCATTTCTTCTTAGACTTATTCATATATATGAGTTGAATTCTTCACATCACTATGATGAACTCATTGAGCTTATTAAAACTTATGAGCTTCTCCTTCCTCATCTGTAAGTGCCTACAACTTAGTCCCTCTGTGAAACCTGACAAAACAATAAAATCTCCCTCAAAGCAAGTTTGATTTGTTGCAGCTACTCCTATCTACAGTTACTATTTTGTACAATATAGTTGTATTTTTTTCTGTGGGTCTGCCCCATATTATTGCTGTAAAATATTTAAAAGACCAGCATTGTGTGGGCAGAATAACTGTCCTTTGTTCTTCCCATGAATATTGTCTATCTGAGAACAGAATTGATAACTGTGGCAAGAAAAATCTATAGAGATGAATGTTATAGAAGTGACATGAAGTGAAACAATAAAAGAATGATTCCCATGCTACTGACATTACATATAAAGGGTCTTCTAATAAACCTTATGTGTTCAACGAAAGAATTTTGCAAAATTCTTTTCTGGTTCAAAGTGAATAGACACTATGAAATTTTGCAAACATATGGATGTAGGAAGAATGAACCTATCCTAAACTCTGAAGTGCTATTCTAGTGATTCAATTTTTTAAAATAAATCCTTCAGCAGGTTCTGCAGCTTTCTGAGAGAGATACTTTAATTACCATATCAGGCCAGTATTTTTTCTAGTTTTGCCCTTATGTTGATTTATTTAGTACATTTATGTTACATGTTTCCTGAATCATAGCACTTAAGGTGGTTTCTATGATGTTCCAGGTGTCTTCTTAACAGGCAGTGGGCAAAGTCAGAGCGGTTTAGCTATAGCAAGATGGCTGATTCATTTATGAACATTTCCAGAAATCAGCCTTTCAGTCCCCTTATTCCTCTAAATCAGTTTTACAATGTACCTTAGGTGGATCCAGTTTGTTCTGAATCTTTCTAGATTTATGTAGTCATCTGGGTACAGTATTCATGAGAGTATTTGTATAATCACTATGTGTCTAGAACTGCTCAAAACCTACCAGCCAATCCACTGAATTCTCTGACCAATAGCTGAAGGCAAAGAACACCCAGTTGGTAAGATCTTGCATGCTAGTCAGTTAGAATATTTTTATTGCATCATCCAAGGTCTATGCTATTAAAGGATAATAATAATAATAATAATAATAATAATAATAATATGAAAAATAATTAAACTTGAAAAAGTCACCAGATATCAGGGCTTGAGAATCAAACTGCAGAGACTCTGGTATAAACCAGTGCAGATGATTCGAGTGGTATTTGGCACACTGAGTGCTGTGCCAAAGACGTAGGCAAGCACTTAAAAACAATTGGCGCTGACAAGATCACCATTGGTCAGCTGCAGAAGGCCACCTCACTGGGATCTGCTTGCATAATCTGCTGATACATCACGCAGTCCTAAATGCTTGGGAAGTGTTCGACTAGTGATTTGTGATACGAAACCCAGCATAGTTATCTCGTTTGCTGTGTATACTGTCATTTTTGTGTATAATAACAATAATAATAATGATGATGATAATGTATAAATTACTGTTTTTTCTGAGTTTTTTATTTATCATAAGACCAAGCCAGTGCCACCATCTAAATTCTTAATGCTGGTATGCCATCAGTTCTGTCTTAGTACTCCTTTGTCATGACAACATGCTCTACATTGGGGTGGGAAATGAAATGGACTGAAAACTTCTTGCTGTAGAAACCATTCTTTCAAGTACAAGATGATGCTATCATCATCAAGATGATAACCCAGGAATATACCAAAATTACAATATCAAGTTGCATATAACTAATTTCAAAGTTGTACAATCAACTAGAAGCTTGTATTTTGATTGTGCTTATGTTTAGAAAAAAACAAACATGATCCATACTCTGGGATTTGTCAAACACTTGTTCATTGCTTTGTGTCATTTTGCTCCAAGGGAGATATTACTTGAGCATGGATACCATCTTATAGTATGGTGAATATTCAAACTATCAACAGTCTCTGATGGTTTACACCAGTGGTTGTCATGCAGGGGCCTGCACTATACAGATAGTCCACAACTGACAACAGTTCATTTAGTGACCATTCATAGTCACAACAGCACTGAAAAAAGTGACTTGGCACCATTTTGCACACTTACAACCATTGCAGTATGCTCATGGTCACATGATCAAAATTCAGGTGCTTGGCAATTGACTCGTATTTATGACAATTGCAGAGTCCCAGGGTCATGGGATCCTACTGGCATAACAACCAGTTTGGTGAGCGCAAGCATGTGCAGTACTTGTAAATCAACTTCTCCTGCAAGGAATAACCTTCACCTGCTGACGCACGGCACTCCGCTGTGCCGCACAAAGCAACTAAGGTTGGTTTAGCAGGGAATAAAGGACAGCCTAGAGCCCAGGAAGGTGGTGGAGCCCAACCAATGAAAAGAAGATCTTTGGAGTAAACCGGTTTGGTATCAGCTGCTCTTTGGAGGTACCGGTTCTATAGAACCAGGCTGAACCGGCAGAATCCCATCCCTGCACCTTTTGCGAGCTTTTGACAAGGAAGTCAATGGGGGAAGCCAGATTCACTCAACAACCATCTTACTAACTTAACAACTGCAGTGGTTCACTGAACAAATGTGTCAAGAAAGGTTGTAAAATGGGCAAAACTCACTTAAGAAATCTCACTTAACAGAAATTTTGGGCTCAATTATGGTCATAAGTTGAGGACTACCTGTAGTCTCTGGGGGCCCTAGGATATTTCAAAGGGGCATAGATGAAAAACATGCAACTGGGGCCAGACAAACATAAAATGTATTATACTTCAATACCATTTTATTATGCCAGAAAATGCACCAGTTACTGATCCAGGTCTCTATCCAGGGGTGGGATCCGACCGGTGTAACTACTGGTTCGGTGAGTTTACATTTTACTGCATGCGCGTGTATATCGTCGTCATCTAGCTGCCTGGACAGCTGAGCAGTGCTGCGTGTGGGTGCGCACGATTGAAAAAGCACTTTTTTCCTGCTTTTTCAACTGCAGCTGTGTCGCGCAAAGCAGCTGCAATTGAAAACAGGAAATAAAGGTCAGGTAAGAGCCCGGGCAGGCAGATGGGCCAAAACAGCAGCAGATATAGAACCATTTCTATGTATGCTCTCTGTTTGCTGCTTTTCAGAGCAACTAGTTCTACAGAAGTGGACAGAACTGGTAGAATCCCACCCCTGTCTCTATCTGACAATGGGACCTGGGCAGGGGGTGGTCAGAAGGGGGATAAGGGTGAAAAAAGGTTGACAAAATGAAGATCTCTCATTCTTTATTCCTCTCACTTTGATAATATTTATATATTAAATTGATTTGCTGACAATTATTTCTAAAAATTAATAGTGGGTTGTTTAGTCTCATCAGATTTGGCAATCATGTTTAAATAATATGAATGCTCTTCTATTAACACTCTTAAAATTAAGTTTGCAAGTGCCTTATGATTTTAAGGCTGTTAAGATATTTTTCAAATATGTTCATGGGCTTAATCTGAACAAAAATCAATCTCAATATATTATGTCTGGCACAAACAGAAAAATAAAGAATTCACTGAAGATCATGAATACAAGATGACTAAGAAGTTTACAAGCACCATGTCATGCAAACAATTAAACTATCATAATTGTGAATTAGTTTAATCTCTTTTTAATTATTTATTGTTGCTGTTTTTAGTTGTGAGCCTGAGTCTTGGAGATGGGGCATACAAGTCAAATAATAAATAAATAAATAAATAAATAAATAAATAAATAAATAAATAATAATTTCCTACCACATGAGCCTTATTAACCTTTTCACAATTTATGGAACTAGTTCACTGTTTTTTGTGGGACTAAAATAAAAGTAGTTAACCTCAGTTTTTTTTCTTCAGTCAAGCATGACAAATGAATGAAATCCTGTATTATTGACATTTCTGTTCAGAGCAAGTTCAAATTAAACAGGGCTATTATGATATTTTCAATTAATCGGTCCTGCAAATAATTTGCATGCTCAAATTTTAACTGGCTAGAATAAATCTGAATCATTGGGCATCCAATTTAATTTTATTGAACATTCTAAAATATCTAAAATATTTTCACACTAAAATCTGTCTGATTTGATTATATATTATTTAAGAAACTTCAAAATATTCTGTCAAAAGAGATCAGGAATAATGCAGTTGGATCACTGATTAAAAAGGGAAGACCTGACTATATTACATTTGACAAAGAAACTTATTTCATTCCTACTATAGAGATTATGGAATACACTTTCCCTGCACTGGTGTTTGGATTGCATATGTTGTTTTGTTGACTCTTCAGTTGCAAATTGAGGAATATAAATTACTGTGCCAAGAATGTTTCCAACATGCTACATTCCAAGTTAGTAGATTCTGCAAAATGGACAAAGTATCTATAATGTAAACCCAACTGGGAGAAACTGTATTAATTGCTGTTTTATTCCTACATGTTTATAAACTAATGAGGAATTTTACTATGTTGTCAAGCTTCTAACTTAACTATTGAACCACATGTCAAAATATTATGTATTTAAAGATTTTGTTTAAACATGAAACATATGAATTGCCAATAAATCAGAAGATTTTCTCATCTCTCTCCCATATAAAAAGCAGTCCAGTCAAGAATATTTGTTTTGCATGGTGTCAAAGCAAAGAGAGCAAAGATGTTCCAGGATCACAGTGTCAGAATTAAGATATTATTTTGCCAGCAAACTCAGAATCCACAAAAGAAGTCAGAGTTTAACCATCATGAATGGGATACAATAATATAAAAGATCCTAAAAGAACCATTAAAGAAGCAGATTTCAGCACTGACCACTGAAATGTTCATGTTTAAAATGAAATGACAGACCTTTTTTTCATTTTCCAGTGGTGCAGAATATGTAGGAAGAACATAGGATTAGGATCCCTATTCTCTAACCCTAACCCTAGAATAGGAAATGACATCTCCCAAAGAGTCTTAAACATAGAAAATACACATTTCATGTTGCAGCTTAGTTAAGGTGACTTTCCAACTCCTGTCAGATATCAAACAATATTGGAACATCCATTGCTCTAACATGTATGTTAGGGTCATGTATGTGGAGGAAATGAAAAGAACAAATTACAATGTCTATTTATGTAATTTGACAAATCTGCTTCCTGCAGCTTGTAAAATAAAGTCATGGTAACATTTGATCCTTGGAATGCTCTATAATAATTGATCAGACTTCTCAAGTATTCTGCTAGGCACTCAACAATTTTGGTCCCTTCAGCTCTCCAAGTGAATGACTCAATCCCCTTAAAGATACCAGGAAGAAATCAAGATCACTTTCTGTAAGCCAAATAGTTCTTACAGCTGAAAGTCAATTCAGAGTTTAGGTGTACCTATAGTGAAAAATCTTCACCTTGATCTCAAGCACACAGTAATAAAACTTAGTGAAACAGATGTTAAGACTTCTATTAAGCATCTAATATAGCACTCCCATCAGTTGTTTCCAAGGCCATAGTACTTTGACAAATAAATGACCAAATTCTGCTACCAGGATAGAAGATCTGATTGTGTCTGATCTCTCTGAGATTGGCTTATGTAGGAAAGATCAGCTTTTCAACTGAAACATAATTGAATGTTTTAATAGTTACATTCTGCATAGTAGCCCCGCAAGTGGCAAAATTTGAACACTTAAGACATATGCTTTGATATTGGATACAATCACCTGCAGTTTCTTCCTGCTTGTATTTTCCAAAAATATGTATAATTGATTTGTGTGATAGATCCCATTGGCACAGATTGTCTTTGAATGTTGAAGTAGATCAGGGGTGTCAAACTAAGTGGCCGGATGTGCCATGTGCTGGCCATGCCCCCACCCAATTTAGGAAAGGGGGAAAAAAGTCCCGATATGTCATGTGACACCACCGTGACAATTCAAGTTTGAGACCCCTGAATTAGATGGACTTTGGGTCCATCTTAGATTTTTACATTCTTAAAGCTGATGAGAATCCTAAGAGTCACAACAGCATAGACTAGCAATGCTGTAATTGTGAAGATCTGAATTTGCAATTTAAAGCAGGCAGAATATATCACATTATTGAACAGTATCAACATACAGATCAGTGCCATGATCTATCATTTGCCATTGCAGTCAAGTCAGATCTGAGCTGTACAACATATTTTTTTCCAGAATCAATAGAGATCACCAGTGATTCATAATGGTCATTCAGGACAAACACCTCTGATGTCATTTGACTTGTTTGTACTACAGGTTTAGAAGCCTGAATTGATTCATTACCCATAATCTTCTGCTGCTTGCTTAGATGATTCTGTTGCTTGCTTTGATTCTAAACAATAGAATTGGATGCTCATAATTATTTATGCCTAACATTTGGAAAATATCTTAAGGATTCTTGTCAACAAAATGTTTTATATCAGGGAAAAATATAATTTTAGATTTGTTTGGAGGAAAGACTTTTTTAAGTGGCAAAAAATTCAAAGGCCCAGAATTGGAGTTTTGAGGCAGATACTTAGATGACATAAATGGGAAATAAAATCACAAAATAGCAAAAGTAATATTCTCAGATATTAAATATTAATTTACTAAAATATTTGGGACATTTGCAAGGGTTACTTTCATAGCTCAGACATTTCCTGCAGTTTCTGTGACTGTTATTGGTTTGGAACTCTTCACCACAAAAATAGATCCAGAGAGCCTGAAATGAAATGCAGGACATGGTAGAGTGGATATTGTCAGCTGCCTTAAAATCTAGGTCTCATTAAAAGCCTCCTTTGCTTCCTAGTAGGCTGCCCAGCAAATCTTTTTTCTTCTAAAAAGCCTGGGGGAGACTGTTGCACTGGGAAGAGAGCCAGATTTATTTTCTGTGAAGTTTATTAGGTTTTTTCTTCCAAGCCATTGGTTGATTTATATTTTTAAATATTTTATATTTTTGCATTTTATTTTAAAATGTGTGCCAGCCTGATATCATTGAAGGCTAATTTCTATCTTGAAAAAAAGGGGGAGGGGAGAGAAACGGATCCAGAATATTCCATAGCAGCTGCAACATATGACAGGCCTTGTTACTGCAACAGTTACTTCCTACAAATACCATAACTTTTTTCTAGATTTGCAGTGAGTAAGACAAACATAAGGAGAAGGCAGGATTTATTTTATTTTTTTATTTATTTTATTTTTATTCATATTTATATGCCGCCCTTCTCCAGAAACTCAGGGCGGCTTACAATTTTTGGGATACAACCCAATGTGCTCAGCAATAGCCTTCATTCCATTGTATATGCCTGCTTATTACTAAGTGGCATTTTTACAAAGTCAGCTTATTTCCCCCAACAATCTTGGGTCCTCAATTTACCTACCTCGAGAGGAGTCAACCTTGAGCCTGGTGGGATTCGAGCCTGTACTAATTGCAGGCAGCTGGAATTAAGTGCTAGGCATTTAACAGCCTGCACCACCAAGGCCCTGTAGGACAGTCAGGCTTCACCCTTAATCTATTGAAGTAAGTATTCAACGAGTACTCACTGAAAACATTTGCAGAGTACTTCAGCATATACACAGGCTTTGTGGCAAATGTTTTAACCAATAAATAGCAGTGGAGGAATATAACCAGCCTGTGCCCTGCCATTTCTTCTTCCTTATACTGGGTGCTTGTTTTGCCTCTAACAAGTGGTTTCTATTCTAGATTCCAGAACAGGACACTGGGACCCAACAAACAACATTTTCTGCTTTCTTTCTACCTATTTATGTGCTTTTTCCTTCTTTCCATGAGTTCTTTTGTTAATTTGGAGAAAACCATTTCTATTAGCATTCTGTTTTTAAAAAAGGAGTGGGTTGGAATGCATGTTCTGCTAATTAGCTGTTTACAGTTTCATCATGAGTATATATTTCGTAGGATTTGTTGTATACTCTAATATGGTTAATTCAAGGCACAGTAATTTATTTAGGACAACATGCTGTAACAATGCAGCTTAATGCCTGCTGCTTTGCTTGGCACCATTAATAAGAGCCATCCTCTTCTGTGTCAGCTTGAACTATTAATAGTAAACTTGGAATGCGCAGAAGTTGGGGAAATTTTAGATTTCAAATAATTCAATTGGCTCAGTAAGCTTAGCTTTATAATTCATGGCTACCTAAAAGGCAGTCTTCTAGTATGTTGGGCTCTGCTGTCGTGTGAATACATATACAGTGATATATTTTTTATTAAAACACAAATATTATTATTAATGTAAGGCATTGTTACATTAGCCAGGATTACAATACTAATGTAGAGTAATAGTTTGGCTGCCAATTTACTAGCTCTTGTGTGGTACATGCTTTTGTACTTCCCAGGTGTGCCTCAGGAGGGTGAGTTAGCTTCTCACCAGAAAGAAAGATGAGTGGTTCTTCCTGCAGCATCATTTTAAAGCCCCCTCCCCTCCACTGGAGCCACCTTGCAAACAGATGTCACAACTGGGAAGGTTCAGAGCCATCAGGAATCTGACCACCTGCATGAAGCACTAACTGTGATGACCCTGGACCAGGCATGAAGGCAACACAGCCAGCTGATACTGCAAAACTTCCTTTTATTGCTCCAACTTTCTCCAACTGAACCCAAATGCTCCTACACTTCTGGCAGTCTGGAGCAAAGCACTCACACATACACACAGCAGCCTCTGGCTGCAAGGAGTCCAGCACAACACTGTTAGCACAATGGTGTCAAAGCAAGAAGTCCATGAAGCAAGGAACAAGGCAAGAAGTCCTGCAAACTCCAGATGTCAGCAATGGCACACCAAACTCCAAAATTCAGCATTTGTTCCTGACAAATGCCCCTTCCCACAGCGTCGCAAGTCTCCATCCCCAGGTGTAACTTGTGAAGAGGGGTGAGGCACTCTCCTCCCAAGTCATCAGGTCAGCCTGTACTGTTCCTGCCTCCTCTCCACTCTCTGTGTTTGGGATCAGGAGGGGGTGGTCCTTACTCATTGCCTGAGCTCCGTTGCTCTTCGTCTCCACTGCCTGCCCCCTCTTGGTCATCCTGCCCCCATTCCTCCCTGCTGGCAAGCTTCCCCAAGCCCAAGGAATCTGGAGCTGCCTGGTCCTTCTCCTCCCCATGTTCCTCCAAAGCCAATGAGGCTGCCCCCTCGACCTTCATCAGCCCCAGCTCTGGCCCATCCTCCTCTGCAGATTCAGGTTCTGATGGGGACATGACACTAGCTCATCACCCACTAAAGTGGTACCTATTTATCTACTCATATAGAACTACTAGATGGGCAGAAGCTGAAGTGAGTGATGGGAGCTCACCCTGCCATACAATACTAGGGCCCAAACCACTGGAGCAAAAACCATCTCCAGCATCATTAGGCCACCAAGCAGCCATGCTCCTGATAAAACACAAGTGAATGTTTGCAAAGTCAAAAAACCAAGAGCTAAAATCAGAGATCATCAGCTGAAATCCTTCATCTTCCTCAGTTTAACCTGTACATTCCTAGAAAATTCTACTCAAGAACAGTGCATTTGTTTCAATAAAGAGAATAAATCCACACTACTCATTTCTTCTGTATTCAATTCTACAGAAATATAAGATATTGATGCCATTTGAATAAATGACAAAATCAGAAGACTCTGGTCTTGGTGACCGACCCAGATTGCATCTTACATGACAAAATCTTTTGGAGGTCCTATTGCAGACTAGAGAACACCAAACAAGTAAGACAACTAACAATCTTGGTATACCGTAAATAGGGATTTGTGAATGATGGTGACACTTGCATCACCACTATTGATGGATTTGCAGTTGGGGAAAACATTGTTTAAATAAGATCACTCTCACGCATGATATGCCATGTTATCAATTGAGTTTATATATTTCTCAAAACCACAGCTTACTTGTATTATGATTTGTTGAAAAAGCCACAGGCTGGCTGAATCCAGTCAGCTATGTCATACAATGCTTTGCAAAACTCAGTGGCTGGCTCCACACCACACACTAAACCATAAACATAATACATAAAGTATTTATAGATCATAATGACTCAATAATATACTTGTTGAGCCAAAATCAAACAAGCCACAGAATCAAACAAGCCAATACTGCCAATCAGTATCTATCATTATAATCAGACAAACAACAGTGCCAGCCTCACTGCAGCTGCTCATTATTTTAGTTCTTCTTGGAAGAAACATAAGCTGGGTAACACATATTCTTTTATTAAATAGAGAATCGAGGGACTTCCATGTTCTTAATAGCTATCAATCTTAATGACACTAATGAACATGAACATTATTTCGTGGATCCATTGTATAAGCAGTCCTAGAAATCCACCAATGCCCATGACTTCCATCAGTTCTGGTCTCATGAGACTCACTATGGGACTAGTATATCAGAAATGTTCCACTGGCAGTGAGGGATCCAGCCTGTGAGTAATTTTTCAGCAATACTTCTGAATACTTCCAGTTATATTCAAGCAAACCAGAAACTGAGGCAGTGATGAAGGAAACAGTAACATTGCTTTCTAATTATGGTGCAACCCTGCCCTGAAAACCTCTTTATTCTGTCAGGTCTCTCCATGACATTGCCTTTATCTGACTGAGATTGTTTTTGACAGGCTTCTCAACTGTGTGACTGACAACAAGTGAAGTCTGAAGTCATCCTTAGCTGTTCCAGCAGTAATTCCCTCTTCGTCCTGATACAGTTCAAGGGCAGACTCCATCTGTATAAACCTTGTTAGAATTGTCACCCATTACTTTGGAGAGAAGATTGGTGATGCAGCAACTTAAAACAGAGGCACTAAAAGCAGGATAGGGATCAGCAATGGGAATAGTATATTTCATGCCAGTATAGTTTTCTGCCAGATCTATGATAATTGAATAGTTCTTAACTCAGCATTGAGGAAAAGCCAGGCCTGTGGAAATTGATCCATCCATTTTTAATTACACACATTCAGGTTTTTCCCCAGCTGCTGAATTAATGTGCCATTTATTTAAACAAAATTAATACTGGCACAAAACGTCATTGCCATTGCCATTGTCAATCTCTAACTAACTCTAATTTTCTTTGTTCTGGTTTGCTACTGAATGGTGGTGATTTATTGGTTAGGTACGCTGGTATTCTTTTCTTTACTTGGATGTCTCTTAGATTAAACAATAGCACTCAAATCTCTGAATGCCTTAAATAAACTTTTCTAAACATTTATCCCAGAGGAACCCCTGAAATAATGTTCAGGACTGTCTAAAAATTGCCAAAATGATAAAAGGTCAATTTGTTGCTCCTGCATTAGATGAGCTAAGATAGACATCTTGAAAATGGCAACTCCTATCATATTGAAGCATCCCAATCACCATTCTTTTTTTTTTGTTATTTCTCTCAATAATTCAATCCTGGTCAATATTTGTACTGATAGTATAATTTTTCTATAAGTACTATAATGAACCAATGCTATGTTTTCAATAGCTCCATCTTGTGGTATTTTATGAGACATGACTCTTTCTAGAGTATTTTAGCTCTTCAGCAAATAGAACCACACTTAAGACCAAGCTAATTAGTCACCTCTGAAGAGCTCACTTTCTCTATAGAGGTTTTAATTTTGTTTTAAATCCAATTGCTAAACCTGGGATAACAACCCTGATGTTTTGGACTTCAACTTCCATCAGCTCCAATCAACATCATCAGTAGCATGGGATTATGGGATTGGTCATTGAAGCATCTGAAGGACAGAAAAGGATAAGTCTTGGATTGGACACTGTCCTGATGAACATGTGTAGTATTTTTCTAAATGATGGGAATAGCTTCAACATACGTTCAAGGATCAGGACAGCTGCAATCTTTAGTAATTCAATGAGACCTGTTATGTCTCCACACATAATTTTTGGGTTAAAAATTTGGAGAGATTATGAGTAATGCAAAGGCAAACAGAGCTGTCTGTAGGCAGTACTGAACCTAAGAATGTACTGTGGAAGAAGTTATTTAGAATGTGGTCACAATCTTTGTGTATGGTCATCTCCACTTGCTTCCCATTCATTTATCTACTGCTGTTTTTAAATTTTTTACATTATGCTTTGAAGTGTTTGATTTCTAGTTACTGACTCTACTCCTTTCATGCCCATCAAGGGCTGTGAGATTCTTATCATATCAAGAGTTTTCTTATCATATGGAGCTCATTTATGGAGCACACATCACAAATTATTAAGGGAATACTCATTTTAAGCTTTCCCCAATATCTGTAGCATAATGGGAATGATATAACCATGTCCCAAGTTTTAGGGACTGTTTTCATCAATGACTATTAATTTCAAAAATATGTATTTATATTTGTCGGTACACAGAAAACAGTGTTCATCCCAATCTATCAATTTTCTTAGCTCTGTTTTCATGTCTTTTCTTCACCCCAGAAAACTATTTTCTTTATAAAATGCAAATATTTCTTCATTTTCTGGAGTGATGTACAAAAACACTTGTTCTCCTAACATGGAACGTTACATATTATATTAACTGTACTAGTCATCCCAGTGTTATGCCATGGAATATAATATGGATTCTACCCACACTAAATATTCTTAGTGAAGCACAGGATTGTTGCTATAGCATAAACAGAAGTGGTATTCAGCAGGTTCTGACCAGTTCTGGAGAACCGGTAGCGGAAATTTTGAGTAGTTTGGAGAACTGGCAAATACCACCTCTGACTGGAGATTTTATAGTATCCTTCCCCTGCCACACCCACCAAGCTACACCCACAGAACTGGTAGTAAAAAAATTTGAATCCTACCACTGGCATAAGCCCAGTATACTGTATGCTCTCCTGGGTTATAGTTTTATTGAGTATCTAACTACTGGAAAGGTCATGGCTTCCATTTCCTTACCTCCAACATTTGTTTGATCATGAATACAGAAAGACATTAAGGAATTATTTATAAATGGAGGGATCCAAATCTAAATTCAGATCTGCACTAATGAATGGATAAGACTTAACTGACATTTGAATTACAGAGAATTCAGAGAGAGCTGTTTAAAAACAACCTCTTAGTCATTTTTCCCTAGAAAGCCTGGTAAGTTTTACTGAAGACTCCCCTGACTTTCTTCCCATAATTAGCACTGATTTGCCGGCTAAAGCAATCAAATCACAATGAGGGAAAAAGTGATGTTTCCAAAGCATACTTCAAGAGCTTCCTGCTTCCTACTGCCAAATAGAATTGAGCTATGGAGATGGGAGACATAGCCATGTTCCTCAGGGAAATCCCAAAGGTGCTTTTCAGGAAGCAACTGGACTTTCTCATTTTTCTTTGAAGACATTTTGCTTCTCATCCAAGAAGCTTCTTCGGTTCTGACTAGATGGTGGGGAATGGAAAGATTTCTATTTCTTGCAGACAGCTGGTCATTTCCGTTCTTTTAGAGAGTCATTGAGGCCATTGGAAGTTTACCCGTGTCCTCAGAGTCACCTGAGTGGTGTAAATGGGTGTGGAGCCTTTTGGCTGCAGGAAGTTTTCTTCCCTGTGTTGCTTCACTGATGAAGACAGGCAAAGGTGTTGGGGATGAGTCTGTGTTGTCTGCATCTCAAACTGAAGTGCAAATGGTTGCCTGCCACATGTCTGCCAGTTGTGTTGTCCTGGAATGGTCCTGCAGTTCATACTCCCATACCATTCAAAAGGGTGTTTATTCCAAAGTGCATAGCTCAAAGTCTGTGGAGATTCTCAGTCATCCAGGTCATGATTGTCCCAAGTCATGGTGGTTCCAAAGCACCTTTGGGACCACCATGACCTGGATGATTAAGAATCTCCATAGTTCCTCAGCAACTTACACTATGGATTCTATTTTCCTCACCCACCTGCCATACTCTTGCTCAAAACAATGACACCCCCACAGAACACACTCTTTTACATGTAACCAAAATGCTTGGTTTTTAAATAAACATTGATTTCTCCTCCCGAAGCTTAAGATTCAAGCTATGCAGGCTGCCCTTCCTTACCCATTCCTTAGAGATTATGGTTAATTATGCTCAATTATTCAAGTGCTCATTTAATCTTTAGAACTGCAAGATTTCCTTCTAATTTCATCTCTTTGTTCTTTTTCTGGGATTTTCAACTCACAGGAGAATAAGGTCTGAAAATAAATGTGAATGTGACAGTGTGTATACCACTGTCCTATTCAGGTGTTTTTGAGGTAGAATTTCAATGTGGAATAAGCACTGGTTGAAGTTGGGAGTAAACTGAGAAATGCATAGACAATGTTTTGTTTGATTTTCTGTGCAATTTCTGTACGATTTTCTAAGCTCATACCCAAATCATCATTATAAAAAGACTTAGGGGATGGATTGAAAGGTGATGCATGAAGAGAATAAGTGGAGCTTCTTGACCTCTTGCACCTTTCACTTTTACTTACTTTAATATTCTTCGGTTTCTGATAGATCTCTCACCACCATATTAAATTAGGTCAAACAATAATTCCTGTGATTTTAGCCCAGCGCAATATTTTGAAGTCAACTGCAGTTGGTAAATCATGTATCAGGAATGGATTAAATAATGTATGGTTTAGTAAGAATGAGGATCAATTAATTGTGATTTATTTTAAAAAAACATAGTTAAAATTGCAATTCAATGCAATTACTTCAGCCTCAATTATATTGTTTCCCAAATTTATGCTAAGCTATATTTCCAAAGTATCATTGTATGAAGATTGCTGATATCTCTTTCATTTGAAATCAGCCATGGATTCAAGGACAGTGCTGTCACTAGAAGGGAGAAGTCCTTACCTCAGAGAACAAATTCTGGTAAGACGTATTAGCCATCTTTTGGCTCTTTCATTTGAAAACCAGCTGCTGCCACCTTTGTGGGGGGAGCTGTGCATGTAACACATTTCTTGAGTCATCCAAACTAGCCTATTCCTTCAGATATGATACAAGGCACCTTCCCATAATGAGAATGCTGCACACTATGCCAAACAAACCTGGTGCACAACTTGGGGGTTCTCCAAGATTCTTGACTCTTGCTTGTTATGGTTAGGAGACCCTTTGCACAACTTTGAGTTGTGTTCCAACTATGTCCTTTTCTGGATTGTAAGATTCTGCGCTCAGTCATTCATAGCCTGGTCATCTCCCATTTGCATTATTGCAATGTGCTCTACATGGAGCTACCGTTGAAGAGTATTTAGAAATCACAATTGGCTCAGAATGCAGCATTGCATACAGTTTTGGAGGCCCTTAGGGTGGCACATGTACACAATTACATTAGCTGCATTTGCTTCCAGATCTAATTCAAGGTGTTGATCATTACCTTTAATGTCCTTTATGGCATAGGTCCAAGATATATGAGGAACCATCTTGCTCCAATGGGATTGGCCTGCCCCATTCATGCTGGCAGAGAAAGTCTACTGCAAACCCCATCAGCTAAAGAATCGCATCTGGCAGGGTCTAAGAGAAGAGCTTTTTCTGCCACAGCCCCTGTCCTTTGGAACATCTTACTGCAGGCCTTTGGGAAATGTCTTCAAATTTGGCTATGGCGGTTGGCATGTGGCCCTGAAGGGGAATCTGTTGGCTGGGAGTGGTTAGTGTAGTAACAGAGAAGCTAGCATCACTTCTCTGCTCTAAACCTGTGGGTTTTTTTTTTAAATTACATTTGTATGCCGACCTTCTCTGAAGACTCAGGGCTGCTTACAATTTTTGGGATACAACCCAATGCACTCAGCAATAGCCTTCATTCCATTGTATATGCCTGCTTATTACTAAGCGGCATTTTTACAAAGTCAGCTTATTGCCCCCAACAATCTTGGGTCCTCACTTTACCTACCCCGAGAGGATGGAAGGCTGAGTCAACCTTGAGCCTGGTGGGATTCGAGCCTGCAGTAATTGCAGGCAGCTGGAACTTAAGTGCTAGGCATTTCACAGCCTGCACCACCAAGGCTCTTAAGTTTTTAAGTTTGTTTTCATCCCCTGTAATTTTAATACCTTTATAATGCCTTGTAAGACTACACTTGGAATACTGCATCCAGTTTTAGTCACCATAATGCAAAAAGATGTTGAAACTCTAGTCTAGAAAGAGTGCAGAGAAGAGCAACAAAGATGATTAGGGACTGAAGGCTAAAACATATAAAGAATGGTTGCTGGAATTGGATATGTCTAGTTTAATGAAAAGAAGGACTATGGGTGACATGATAGCAGTGTTCCAATATCTCAGGGGTTGCCACAAAGAAGAGGGAGTCAAGCTATTCTCCAAAGCACCTGAGGGCAGGACAAGAAGCAATAGGTGGAAACTAATCAAGGAGAGAAGCAACCTAGAACTAAAGAAATTTCCTGACAGAGTAATTAATCAGTGAAACCAATTTGCCTCCAGAAGTTGTGAATGCTCCAACACTGGAAGTTTTTAAGAAGAGGTTGGACAACCATTTGTCTGAAATGGTATAGAGTTTCCTGCCTGAGCAGGGGGTTGGACTTCAAGGTCCCTTCCAACTCTGTCATTCTAATCTATTCTAATTGTTTTTACTTCCATATGTTATAAGCCACTCAGTGTTGCCTCACACCATGAGATAAGCACCATATAAATGTGATAGATGGACAGATGATAGATAAATAGATGGATGGATGGATGGATAAATGATAGATAGATAGATAGATAGATAGATATGATAGATGGATGGATGGATGGATAGAAGATAGATAGATATAGGTAGGTAGGTAGGTAAATAGATAGATAGATAGATAGATAGATAGATAGATATGATAGATGGATGGATAGAAGATAGATAGATAGATAGATAGATAGATAGATAGATAGGTGGATGAATGGATAGATGGAAGATAGATGATAGATAGATGGATGGATGGATAGATGGAAGATAAATATGGATGGATAGATAGATAGATAGATAGATAGATAGATAGAGCCTATTTATTTGTTGACTCAATCAGCTTGTAGAAGAAGGTTCATCAAGACCTTAAGATTTAGTCTTCAGAAGAAAACATGTTTCCCTATAATACTCCAACAGATCAACCTTGAAAGGCAAAATGAACTGGGACCATTGTAAAGTGGAATTGATTTAGGTTAAGCAGCACCCATAGAATCCTCATCTGGCAAAGACTCTTCAGTCAGGCAGTGCTCCCATGTGCCATATGCTCCCTCCTTAATAGCCTGGAAGAAGTATGAATAGAGAGTCATCTTGATCCCTGAGAAATGCTTTATACTCGCCAGAAATAATGCCATTTCATGCTCTCATCACACAGGAAACTGGCCAGGCAGAGAAATTGGGATGGGTGGGATGGGGGGGAAACAACGTCAGTAAACTCCCTATCAGAAAAATGTGACTCAGAATTGGCATTTTCCTCAGTTTTAATAAGTAGATGCTGTGTCAGAGCTCAGAAGTAATTTATTCATGGATAGCTGATGCAGTTACCATGGAGAATGTAAGGGCGGGTGGGGGGGGGGAAGCCAAGCTTTTAAAAATGCACCCTGAATATATCAAGGAGAGAAGCATTCAGCGAGGAAGCAGAGATAAAGCTAAAGGGAGAAAAAAAAAGAAAAACACAAATTAAGACTAACTGGCAATGGCTTTATCTCCAGAACTACAATTATTCACAACAAAATCACATCAAAGGATAGCCACAGGCTAGATTGGCATTTAGTTCAGACTTCCAGATACTTGGGTTGGGGATGACAACCTCAATATGTTGTGGGCCAATATTCCCAAGTGTTTGACCTTGGCCAGTGCTAATCATACTAGAAAGGACACAATAGCTTTAAGGGGTTAAAGATGCTGAGCTTGTCAGATGGAAAGTTGACAGTCCAGGTTCAAGACTGGAATGCCATGCGATGGGGTGAGGAGCTCCCATTCCTTGCCCCAGCTTTTGCCCACTTAGCAGTTTGAAAGCATGCAAATGCAAGTAGATAAATAGGTACCACTCTGATGGGAAAGTAATGGCATTCCATGCACCTCAGCATATAATCATGTTGGTCACGTGGTCACAGAAATGTCTTTGGACAATGCTGGATCCCTTGGTTAAGAAATGGAGATGAGCACTGCCCCCTAGAATTGGAAATTACTGGAAAAAAGGAAATGTTTATCTTTAATCATGCTAGAAGAGGACATCTTTCCAAATTGTTAAGTCCTAGAACCTGCTGAGAAATGCTTTCTCAGGGAATGCTGGCTTTTTATCAATGAAACTACCACATCTGAACCAAAGGTGCCTTTTTACTAAGAGCAATTGGACTTTCTGGTTTTTCTTGAAGATGTTTTGCTTCTAATCCAAGAAGCTTCTTCAGCTTGGATGAGAAGTGAAACATCTTCAAAAAAACCCAGGAAATCCAGTTGCACTTTTGGGACAACCACAACCTGGATGACTGTGAATCTCCATAGACAAGCCAAATCTGAAGAAACCATGACTGCATATTTGAAGGAATATACTTTTACTTGTTCATTCAAAGCAGAGTCCCTGAGCTGCCAATCAGTTGCCAACTTGATGCCAGTCCTCACAAGCACTTAATCACAGTAAGTTTCCCAAATCAAATTCACCAGCTTAGTCTGCAGTGCAAAACTAAGGAAAGACATGTCAACATCTTCCATTATTCCTCACCACTGGCTATATTAATGCTGGTGAAATTGGAATTCAACATCGGACAGTAACATGATTGATATATACTTATTTGCCTATTTCAACTGCTATTACCTATTTATGATTATTACAAACAACTGAGATATGTAGATGATATTGATCCACTAATCTGGTTGCAGCCACCACAGTTTTAATAGCAATAGCACTTACCCTTATATATCGCTTCACAGAGTTTTACAGCCCTCTCTAAGTGGTTTACACAGTCAGCATATTGCCCTCAACAATCAGTGTCCTCATTTTACTGACCTCAGAAGGATGGAAGGCTGAGTCAGCCTTGAGCTGCTCAGGATCGGACTGCCTGCAATACTGCATTCTAACCTCTGTGCCACCAGAGCATTTAAAACTTTTAATCTTCATCAAGTGTGCCATCTCTGAAAAAATGAATTAATCTGAATCTATAACTAGGAGCAATGGGATGCATCCTATTGGTATGTCTAGCCTAAAGTTCTTTAAAAGCACATCTTCATGTATTTCACTTTAGGTGAATATTTATCATTCCTACAAATCTCAAAACTGTTTGTAAACCACTATTACAATACGAAATACAAACAATGGAGTAAAATAGAACAAACCCTATGCTCAGTTTAAATAAAGCTGGTTCCTGCCAATCTTAACATTTGATCCCCTCTGGGTCACATGACCAGGAGGAAATGGGGAAGAGAGGCCTTAGGAGCTAGTGGCATTCTGAATTGCTGCCCAACTCTTGGTCCATAGGGATGCCATGGGGAATTTTTTCCTTCACAGACTGTGGCCAACTCTTATCCCTTTCAAACTTGACATTCCTTTCTCTGGATTTCCCTCCAGACAGCTACTAAAAATTTGCTCCCATTATGTTTAGTTTTCAGAAGGGTTATTATGCTGGTAGAAGGGCAGAGGAGAGTCTGTCTAACGTAATTTCTTTCCTACATGCCATTGTATTTGAAGGAATAAAAATGAAGGAAAAGAGGGGAAAAAAACCAAAACTATTCATTTAATATTCAGACACGGAAAAGGGAAATTTTTAACAGATGCCTAAAAGATTTATTTATTTATTTATTTATTTAGACTTGTATGCCGCCCTTCTCCCTAAGGACTCAGGGTGGCGAACATATAAAAAGGAATACATTTACAATAAAAAAATATTAAACAAATACAAGTCTATAAATTACTAAAAAGCATTAAAAACAATTAAAATTACAATAGTAAGAATACAGTTAAAACAACCCACCCCCGGGTCAATCCAGGCCGGCCTGCTGAAACAGCCAAGTCTTCAGGTCTCTCGAAAGGAGCGGAGATCAGGGGCCAAACGAAGATCGCAGGGAGCTGATTCCATAGGGCGGGCGCTCCCACAGAAAAGGCCCTGGCCCTGGGGACCGACAATGCCTAACCGATGGTATTCCTAGGAGGCCCCTCCTGTGGGAGCGCACGGGGCGATCGGAGTGTGATGCTGGCAGGAGGCAGTCCCGCAAGTACCCTGGACCCAAGCCATTTAGGGCTTTATAAGTTGTTACTAACACCTTGAAGGAAACCCAGAAGGCAACAGCAACCAATGCAAGTTGGAGAGGGTGTAACATGGGAGTATCGGGATACCCCCATCACAGCCCGCGCAGCCGCATTCTGCATCAGCTGCAACCTCTGAGTAATCCACAAGGGTAGTCCCATGTAGAGAGCGTTGCAGTAGTTGATTCTGGAAGTGACGAGCATGAGTAACCGTTCAAGGGCATCTCGGTTCAGGTAAGGGCGAGCTGGCGAACCAGCGAACCTGGGCAAAAGCCCCCCTGGCCACAGCTTCCACTTGCTCCTCCAGATTGAGCTGTGCATCCAGGAGGACCCCCAGATTCCTCGCCCTATCCACAGGGGGTAACACCTCCCCCATGACCAAAGATGGCACATCCATTGAACACCGAGATGCCGGTAAGAACAGCCACTCAGTCTTGGCCAGATTGAGCTGGAGCCTGTTACTCCCCATCCAGGCCTGCACCGCCTGGATGGGGGGTAACAACATATTTCAGGACAGCATTCTAGAGTGGTCTACAATTCTTTACTAGGGACATCAATCCTCACAATCATAGCTGACCATGCTGAAAGAACCTTGTCAGGTTTCTTGGGGACCACAGCACTGTAGTTAAAGATCTTATATGTCAATATTAAAACCCTGAACTTGGCTACGTAGCTGATGGTCATATGCTCTATCAACAGCGTAACACATGTATGGGCAATGGGAACCCTGCTCAGCTATCTGGCTACCACATTCCTCACCATCTGCAAATCTATGTTATTGTCCTCCAGCCATTCTCAGTCCAAATATATCTCAGTCCAAATATGTCTTCCTTAAAGCAGAATGAAACTCCACTCTGCTTCATCATGAGCCATCTTGCATGTATTTGAGTGGTTGATTTGCCCTGCTGCTTCCCATTTTGTGACATCCCAAGTTCCAATTGTTGCGGAGTTATTTAATCAAGAGAACTGGCCATATACATTTGACAAATAAATAAAGATTCATTCAACAAAGACGGATATTATTATTTTTTGTAAATGCATTGGGATTGAGATTTTTTTAAAATAAAAAGCATGTGTATCATTCTTTTATCTTTTCATAATAAAGTGGCAAGGCATTCATTTATTTATTTATTTATATTTTATTTTGTCAAGCGATTATAAGGTAACAGGTATAAGTATAAACATAGTTATGAATACATGAAATGGATACATATAAGAAAAATAAAAAGAAACAATAGGACAGGGATTGTAGGCACATTGGTGTGCTTATGCACGCCCCCTACAGACTGCTTAGGAAAGGGATGAGGTCAATAGTAGAAAGTCTAAGGTTAAAGTTTTGAGGGTTTGGGGAAGAAACCACAGAGTCAGGTAGAGTATTCCAGACATTGACCACTCTGTTGCTGAAGTCGTATTTCCTGCAATCAAGATTGGTGTGGTTAACCTTGAGTTTGTATCTATTGTGTGCTCTTGTATTGTTATGGTTGAAGCTGAAGTATTCATTGACTGGAAGGACATTGCAATGTATGATTTTATATACTATACTTAGATCAGACCGAAGGTGGCGTAGTTCTAGGTTTTCTAGGTCTAGAATTTCAAGCCCGGTGGCATAAGATATTCTGCAACGAGTAGAGATGTGGAGAACTCTTCTTGTGAAATATTTCTGGACTTTCTCAACTGTATTAATATCAGATACGTAATGCGGGTTCCAGACTGATGAGCTGTATTCAAGTATTGGTCTAGCAAATGTTTTGTATGCTCTAGTTAGTAGTGTGATATTACCAGAGAAAAGCTACGCAGCATTAGGTTAACAACTCTTAATGCCTTTTTGGCTATGTAGTTACAGTGGGCTCTAGCACTTAGATCATTAGAGATGAGTACTCCAAGGTCCTTGACAGAGTTTGGATCATCAACAAGGTCTTGACTATTCAGCTTGTATTTTATTTTCTGATTTTTTGCCAATATGTAAGACAGAGCATTTATTTGTTGAGATTTGAAGTTGCCATTTGTTTGACCATTCTGATACATAATCAAGGTCTTTTTGAAGGATAGCAGTATTGTCTGTGGTGTTGAATAGCTTTACATCATCAGTGAAGAGAACACAGTTGCTCTTAATATGATCACAGAGGTCATTTATGTAGAGTATGAAGAGAGTTGGTCCTAGAACACTGCCTTGGGGGACACCACGGTTGACAGGTACAGAATTTGATGTTCCCAATTTTGACCATTTGTTGCCTGTTTGACAGGAATGCTTCTATCCAGTTATGCAGGAATCCAAAGGTACCATAAGATTTTAGTTTTAGGAGTAGTTTGTCATGTACCACTGAATCAAAGGCTTTACAGAACTCTATGTAAATTGAGTCTATTGCTTTGCCCTGATCGAGTTGTATAGTCCATATGTTTTTGCAGTGTAAGAGTTGCAGATTAGTTTTTTTCTGAAACCAAATTTTTTTAGTTTTTTTCTGAAACCAAATTGTTTGTTAGATAGTAGGTTGTTTGTCTCTAAGTGGAGGATAATGGATTGGTTAATAACTGATTCCATGACTTTACAGGTGATGCAGCATAAAGAGATTGGTCTGTAATTTTCAACTAAGCTGGGGTCTCCCTTTTTGAAGATGGGGATGACCGTGGCTAGTGACCATAGGTTTGGCAAGGAGCTGGTCCTGAAAGATTTTTCAAAGATTATGCTTAGAGGTTCGGCTATGGCAGTGGATAGCTTTTTTAAGAAGTAGGCACATATTCCATCCGGTCCAATAGATAGAGATGGTTTTAGATTGCGTAGTGGTTTTTATTCAGAAATAAAAGTTCAATTATCAAAGAACCAAATACTATACTTTCAGCAGTTAACTCCTAGGCAACAATTAGGTACATCATGAAACCTGAATCCACTCCAGGTGAATTTC
Source organism: Naja naja (assembly GCA_009733165.1). Classification (NCBI taxonomy): domain Eukaryota; kingdom Metazoa; phylum Chordata; class Lepidosauria; order Squamata; family Elapidae; genus Naja; species Naja naja. Next base: position 125,535,020 of record CM019149.1, on the reverse strand, counting down.
ACACCACCTCTTTTCAAACTGAATACATGGAGAACAGAAGAGGGCGACCACTGGAATGTGTTTTCTGAGGCATTAATGATGATTCCGAAGGTGCTAACAGAAACAAAGTCCCAGAATGGAGGGAGTGGGGAGAGAAAACAGCTTCAGTGGATGAACAGGGCCGATCTATTCATTTGATCACTCTAACCAGCATATTTCTTCAGCACTTTTCTTCCCTGCAGTTTCAGATTCCATTATCAGCTCAGAGGGAGGTCCAATGTGTTTCTCTACAGTTTTATTATTTTAGCCCCTTTTATTTATTTTTGTCTTTTCCTTAGTTTTGGCTGACTTGTTGACATTGTTCAGAACATCATAACAACATCAATGGAAAATATTCACAGATTTGTTAGATATATATCCTGTTGTTTAATCAAGAGCTTAAGACAGAAGGTGTCATTTTTCTCTTATTTTTTCACAGCAATCTGGCAAGGTAGGTTGTCCTAAAAGAGAGCGAATGGCCCAAACTCATTTCCATGGCTGGGGATGGACTTGACCCTGAGTCTTCTGTAAGTGACAGTCCAATATCTCTACTGGACCTATTAGCCTCTTGTTCCTGGAAGAAAGACAGGATATAAATCTAACAAATGAAATAACCAAGAGGTATTGTAAATATGTGAAATAGATTGTTTAGTTCTAATACAAGGGCAAAGAGGACAAAACAAGTCATTCAGAGGGAAGTTTTGTCATAATTGGGGGTTTCTATACCCTACCCCCTCCCAGAAGCTGAGCTTCTTACAATATTGAAAATGGAGAGGAGAGTACTGGATGGGCAATATGGTGTTCTCATTTGCAGCACAGCAGGAGAAATTGTAAGCAAATGGCTGACAAGAACAAATAGCAAGTTTTGGGAGAAAGATTTAAAAACCCTATTCTTCATATGATAGATCCATCTATAATGTTTTTTTTAAAGAACAGAAAGGCTAACCACACATCTAGCTTGATTATAATATATTAACTTCCCTCTCAGGGGAAACAAATGGGAATAGAAAACATGGCTTTCTATTCTCCACATAGTTACAAAGCAAATATTGCTGAGCCCTCAGCAGGGAAATACAAAACCTTACTTTCCTACCTGTAGTCTAACTATAATTAAATGAGGATCTGCAGAACGATCCCACAAGGGAAAACACATGACTGGGAAATGCTTCAAAAGATTTTATGGACACATCTGGACCCATGGACAAGAAGAAGAGGGTCTGTCAAGTGCACTCTAGCATTCAGCAGTGACAAATGCAACTCCTCCAAAAGTTCTGCTTTCTTTGTGAAAGGAAGCATAAAATTACACTTTCTCTTTATTCTGTCTAAAATTTGTTTCCATAAATGTACACAAAAGCATAGCTTTATGCTCAGAATAAGGATGCTTCCAAATGAGACATTTATTATCTCATTCACAGAATTTTGAGGGGGGGGCGGATTTGCAGTCAAACTGATCAATTCTCTATTCATGTAAGTTTGGAGATGTTACTTTTTATGTTCAGGAAAAAAAAGTTACATCATGGAGTAGTGTCTTCTGATTTGGGATACAATCCCTCTTTCTGAAAGTATCCAACAATGATTGGACTAGTGGCCTCTGCCCTGTTTTATCCTTTTCCATTCCATTCTCTCACTGATACCTTTCAGAAATTGCTAACAGCCCCCATTGCCTTTGGTTGTCATCTATATCTATATTTGGTCATAAATTAAATTTAGCACAAACTAAACTTACAGAAAATAGAAAGGACTAAAAAATGCAAAGAAAAAGAAAAAAGAGAAAAGTAAGAGCATAATACAGAAAGAGAAAAGAAATATATAAAGAAGTTATTTCTGACCATCACAAGTATACATGAATTTAGTGACTCTTTACCTCCTCTAAGGTTACCAACATTGATCTCTTCATCCTACGTCCCATCTTTTATCTATGAACAGGTCTATAAAACATTTTTTCAATTCTGGTATCAGCACAAAGTCCATAAAAGGTTGCCAGAAATAACAACATATCTTCTTTTAACCTTCAACAAATAAACCAACTTTATATTCATTCCTTTTAATTCTAACAGTCTTAATTTTTTGTTCATTCCAATATTGTTGTCAGATTTGTTTTTTCTTCATTTCTTCTTTGTCACATTACACAAATTTCTTCAAGGATTTAACAAGCCTCTTTTATAAATCCAGTAGGAAAAAAATATCTAGTTTACTCTGTTGGTTTGTCATTTGTATCCCCCCTTTGAATTTTAAAACTTCAGCCAGCTTTATTCATAGATTCAGAGAAACATCCTTTTCTAAGACATTCATTTGTAAATCCACATTCAACACCATCTCTATATTGTCAGATACATTTTTTTTACATCTGGCTTAATAACATTTCTTCGTAACATCTTTTGGACTTAATCTATCCATAGAAGCAGATCATAATTGATCTGGTTGATATTGTGGCTCCTGCTTTCTTATTCTATTCCTCAAAAGTCTTAGCATCTTTACTGTCATGACATTTTTACATCATCTTACAGGTCTGTACATCTTTCCTCTAGCTAAAATCTTTCATCCACTTTAGTGTCCAGTTTTTGAAATCATGAAACTGCTTCTTTATGTTGTGTCTTATTAAACCCAAAACAGGATCTACAGTATTTCTCACAGGAAGTTGTTTGTTCTTTAAAACTAATTCCAAAATCTTTTTGTAAAAGTTTCAGTATTCTAATTTTATCAGGACCCTTAGCCTTATAACTTTCTAAGACCAAAATCTTATTTAGTCTTTTTTTTCTGTTTATTTCAGATTCTTTATATTTTTAAGCTCATGATTAATATTTTTCTTTTATTCAGGACTGAAGGCAGATTTCCCCAGTGTTTTCAAACTTGTCTTTCTTAAGTTCTTTAGTAGCTTAGAAGCAGTTACATAACAATTTCTGTAAGTGATTAGAAACTTTGGTTTGCAGACTTAGTGTCCTTTAAAACAGGGATCCCTAACCTGCAGGCCATGGCTCAGTACCAGGCTGCGAGCCATTTGGAACTGGGCTAGGCAAGCGGAGGGTGATTATTCAGATTAACAGAGTTGGAAGGGACCTTGTAGATCATCTAGTCCAACCCCCCACCCAAGCAGGAGAGTGAGAGTGCATGCAGCTCCATTTGTACAAGCAGTAGGCACTCGCCACTTGCACAAATGAAGTTAAGCATGCTCATGTGTGTGTAAATGGAGATTTAATTTTTAATTAAGAAAAATCCATAAAAATCTAAATGGACAGATATTACATACAGAACCCCCGATTAATTTATCAGGGATTTGAACCTTATCTTAAAGTGCAAAACATTTTCATTAATTAAAAAGCAAAAAAAGCTAGCTTGCTTTAATTTCCTTTTTCTCTGTCCAGCCAAATTTTTTATTTTTTATTTTTATTCATATTTATATGCCGCCCTTCTCCGGAGACTCAGGGCGGCTTACAATTTTTGGGATACAACCCAATGCGCTCAGCAATAGCCTTCCTTCCATTGTATATGCCTGCTTATTACTAAGCGGCATTTTTTACAAAGTCAGCTTACTGCCCCCAACAATCTTGGGTCCTCAGTTTACCTACCCCGAGAGGATGGAAGGCTGAGTCAACCTTGAGCCTGGTTGGGATTCGAGCCTGCAATAATTACAGGCAGCTGGAACTAAGTGCTAGACTATTAATAGCCTGCACCACCAAGGCCCTAAAAAAAAATCTCCTTTTTTTTTTTTTAATTACATTTATATGCCGCCCTTCTCCGAAGACTCAGGGTGGCTTACAATTTCTGGGATACAACCCAATGTGCTCAGCAATAGCCTTCATTCCATTGTATATGCCTGCTTATTACTAAGCGGCATTTTTACAAGGTCAGCTAATTGCCCCCAACAATCTTGGGTCCTCAATTTACCTACTCTGAGAGGATGGAAGGCTGAGTCAACCTTGAGCCTGGTGGGATTCGAGCCTACAATAATTGTAGGCAGCTGGATCTTAAGAGCAGGCATTTAACAGCCTGAGCTACCAAGGCTGTTGTATCACCTTGCTCGATAAATAGAGCCATAGATTTTGAAAACTTATTTATGAGTTTTCTAATTATTAGGTTGGTCTGAATGGAGCTACTACCTCCTCAGAAATTTCGTATATATTTTTTGTATGATGCACTGTGGCAAGAAAGATATAATAGTACATATAGTATAACATTATTAGTTAAATTAGCAAAATTAGTTTGTTGCTGGATCTGTTTGCCTCAATTATATTTTCTTTGAAAAATACTGCTGATTTAAAAAAAAGAAAGGGCAAAGCAGATTTTTGTAACTTTTCTTCTGATTGTGGATTCTAGAATGATTTTACATATATACACATGTGCACATATAAACACATAAACAATTATGATTCATTAGTGTTTGACATTAATTTAGCACAAATGGCTGCTGCCTTCCCCTATGTTTGCAGTTTTAAAGCAGCAAATCACTAAATGACAACATTTTATACTATCTCTGGTTGTCCCAGTTAAAACCAAATGGGAAGAATGGGGCTGTTGGATTTGGGAGGTCTTGTTAAGTTCTACCACCTACAGAGGAAATCATGACTTCCCAAAGGACTTTCATCTTTCCCAATGCAGTAAATCCCTACTGTTGCTAAGCAACCATTTGCATCTTCTGTATCTTCCTCTGAAAGTTCCATGGCTTCAACTGCATCAGATTCTGGCAGTTTTTCAAATCTGTTTGCTTGACTCCCAAGCTCAGAAAAAGAGGTGAAGGGAGTCAGGACGTGCCTGGCAAGCGGACAGCCATCATGACTACCATGGATGAAGAGGATCTAAGCGAGTATTTCCGCATGCAATATGGACAGAAATTGTTGAAACTGTTGATGTAAGTTACCTGTTCCTCCTTCCATTGTATCTGTTCAATTCCCTGAAATGTTGTCTGTCCCACCAAAAGGTTTCTCTGCTTTCCCTTTCCGTTCTTACTCTCTCATTTATGGAATTTTTCCCTTCTGAATCCTTCCTCACAAAAACCAACCAAACACACATTTAAACAGAAGACATTTATTAGATCAGAACAAGGTTTCATCTAGCTTAAAATCCAGTGGAGGGATAATTCATTTATTCCTCAATGCTGTAGCCTGAATTTGATTCCCTCCACCATGTTACTATTAATGTGTTTTTAAAAACTGTGCGAGATGCATTTTATAAAAGACTTTGTAGAATAATTTTTAAAGTATTTAATATGTAATAATCAATTGAATCATCTGTAAGCAAAATTAACTGTCATAAGATATGGCATCTTTGTGACTGGAGATACAACACAGGTAGTCCTCGACTTACGGCAACAATTGAGTCCAAAATTTCTGTTGCTAAGTGAGGCAATTGTTAAGTAAGCTTTCCCCATTTTATGACCTTTCTTACCATAAGGATGTGGTGGCTCAGTGGCTAAGATGCTGAGCTTGTCAATCAGAAAGGTTGGCAGTTCGGTGGTTCGAATCCCTAATGCCGCATAATGGAGTGAGCTCCCGTTACTTGTCCCAGCTTCTGCCAACCTGGAAGTTCGAAAGATGTAAAAATGCAAGTAGAAAAATAGGGAACACCTTTGATAACAGCTTTCCATGCACTTTTGGCATTTAGTCATGCCGGCCATGTGACTATGGAGATGTCTTCGGACAGCGCTGGCTCTTCGGCTTTGTAATGGAGATGAGCACCACCCCCGAGAGCCAGAAACAGCTAGCACATACGTGTGAGGGGAACCTTTAACTTTACCTTTTACCATAGTTGTTAAGTGAATCATTACAGTAGTTAAGTTAATCACATGGTTATTAAGTGAATCTGGCTTCCCCATTGATTTGGGGAACATGTGACCTGGGACACTGCAAACGTCATAAATAGGAGACAGTTGCCAAGTATCTAAACTTTGTTCCCAAGACCATGGGGATGCTGCAACCATTGTGTAGAAAACGGTCATAAGTCACTTATTTCCAGTGCTGTTATAACATCGAACGGTCACTAAATGAACTGTTGTAAGTCAAGGACTATCTGTATATTCTCTAACCAGTATCCAAACCATATACGTTTGGTATTTGATTACTTCTCTGTTTGTTGTACAGTAATAATATTTGCTTCTGTCATTTTGCTTCTGTTTTATTTTAAACCTCTTAGTGAAGAGGATTTTGGAATCTTCTCAAAGTAACTGTGAAAGTAAATAAATAAATATAATACATACAGTACGTGTGTACATAGATTCATACATTCTAAAAAAAACACCTCGAGATTTCCCTGGATAAAACACAGCCTGAATTTTCCGTAAGCAACCTTCCCAACATGGAGTTAAAGATTCTAGCTTTAATTTAGCTTGTTACTGATAAAATGGGTAGAGCTTTAGTTTCAACTTCTAGGCAAGATTCTACATCTTTAGGGGAAGAAGTCTTGATTTTTTTAACTTCTTAAACCTTGTTATGTAGTCAGGATCATGCTCTCATGGACTTTTTCATACCCTTTCAAGCTTATTTCTGGAGTTTGTCCAGTTAGGGGCAAAAGAAATCTTATTTGTAAAGAACCACCTTTAAAAAAATATTCTCTCTTTGAAACTAAAATCCATCTGTTTTTCACCCACAGATGAATTGGATCGTGTTGTTAACTAATCAGCAACAGTTACTTCACTAAGAGCTATACCTTAGATATTACTACCCATCTCCATCAAAGTGTAATTTAAAGGCTGTATTTGTTCCCACTCAGCCATCTATTGACTTGCCTTTCCTCATAGGTTCCTTTGCCTTCTATAGCCTTTATTGCTTTTATCTTCTTTTAGTCCATGATTATCTTTAATTCTTCAGCTCCTTCTCCCAAAGTCCGTTGATTAACTGGGCATATTATTTCCACTTAGATCACCACCTGGAGCTGTAGACACTTTTCTGAATGAAAGTTAGGGACAAATACAGTAAGTTATTCTGTTAGAACTCTGCCCTTGCCATGTGAAGATATTTGAACAACCTTCATAGGTCCTACAGTGTGGCATGATATGTCTTTGCTATTCATTAGAAATATTTGTTCTCTTTGATTAGGAAGTTCCCAGTGTCAGAGGAGCAGTCTCCCTCTCCTTCTATTCGACTCCTGGAGAAGAAGAAAGAGGCCAAATTGGTGCATCAGGCCATGGAAGCTCAAAAGGAGGTGAGTCTCTCTCTCTCTCTCTCTCACCTCCCTCCCTCCCTCTATTAATCAATTTTTTAAAATTACAAAGATAAAAATTAAAAGGTAGAAGAAAGAAAGAAAAGAGAGAGAAAGGAAAGAAAGAAGGAAAGAAGGGAGGGTGGGAGGGAGGGAGGGAGAGGAGGAAGAATAACATCTATCTTTTATCTCTTGAAATACACAGAATGAATACTTCCATGTCAGACCTCCCTGCCTTAGCAGGGAGTTGGACTAGAAGACCCCCCCAAGATCCTTTCCAACTCTGTTATTCTGTTATATCATTTTCATTCATCCATTGCCACTATAATAATATATAGTAATAATGTTTGATCCCATCTAGGATCCAGTTTGTATCCTGATGGAAGTTAATGGTGTTCATACTACCCACAGAAGAAAAAGTTTGTCACAATTAAATATTGTATACTCTTTAGGCATTTAAAACAAGAATGGAATCCCTAAACAACAGATGGGAAGAGCTTGGTACAAAAGAAGTCCAGCTGAAAGCTTATATTAAGAAATTTGAGCAATTCATACAGGTACAGATTCCTTATAGATTTTCAACACCTTATTTTAAGAGTAATGGCTCCATCCTACAGGGAGTCCTTGACTTACGACCATTTGTTTAACAACAGTCCAGAGTTATAATGGCACTGAAGTTACTTATGACCTATAGTTATAAATGACACACCACCCTTGTGGCCATTTGTTTGCAATTTGAGTGCTTGGCAACCAGCTTGCATTTACGATGGTTGCAGCATCCTGTGGTCATGTGATTGAGATTTGTGAACTTCTCAGCCAGCTTCCTACAAGCAAAGTCAATAGGAGCTGCCAGATTTGCTTAACAACCATGTAATTTATTTAATGATGTGTGATTTGTTTAATGACTGCAGTATTTGCTTAAAAACTGTGGTAAAGATGGTTGTAAAATCAGATCTGGTCCTCTGATAATTTGTTCAACCACTTCATTGCCCAGTGGTCGAAATTCTGGCCCAATTGTTGCTGCAAATTGAGATTCACCTGTATGTTCTAGTTCGGAACTAGTATTTCTCTTTGTGGTTCTCTTGAAACCATGCCCATTATATACTAATTGTTTCTTTTCCCGTCAGGTATAGTAATAAAGGTTGCATAGTAGGGTCAAATTGGAAAAGACACAAAATAGTCAAGATATATGTAATAAAATCCATAGCAGTTCAAAAGATTTCCTCTTTTAACAATGGCATAAATATGTTTCCACAATAGCAAAAGAAATTTATTTATTTATTTATTCATTTGGATTTGTATGCCGCCCTATCTCCTGAAGGACTCAGGGCGGCTCACAACGATAAAAACACAGAATACAAAATTTAAAATTACTAAAAGGTATTAAACAAGAACCCAAACAAATATCTAAAACCCCAACAAAATCACAAATAAAAACCCCATAAAAAACCCACCCCTCAATCCAGGCTGGCCTGTTGAAACAACCACGTCTTCAGGTCGCGGCAGAAGGAACGAAGGTCAGGGGCCAACCAAAGCTCCAGAGGTAACTGATTCCACAGGGTGGATGCATTTAGTAGTTTATTTATTCATCTATTTATTTAACACCTTTATGAGGCCATCACTCCATTCTGGGCAGAAATATACACAAATAAAACAATATACACAAATAAAACAACAGTGCATATCAAAAACAGGGGAAAAAAATATCCAACCCAGAATACAGACCCTTATAAGAGTTTATCATCCAGCCTTGCCCAAAGGCTGTTAAAAACTTTTAAAACATGGCCAGGTAAGGGACCCTAATGATCCCTGGTGAGATGCTGTTCCAGAAAGTTTTTAATCTGTTGCCAGTGGACCAGGCAGAATGGTGCTTTTGCAGGTCCTCATTGGTACTATGATTATGGCCCAACTTAGCAAAAAAACACCAAAACCCACAGTCATTGAACAATGCCACATCTCTTTCTTATGATGATGGCAAGTTTTCTGGACCTGTCCTGGTTTATAGCTAGGAAGCTCAGATCTTCATTCTTTAGTCATAAATAAAAAGCAATAACAATGAGCAATAAGTAGAACCACAATAATATTATATGAGAAAAATAAAAAAAATAAAGAGAAACTCCAAATCAGAAGAATGCTCTGAAATCTTTGGGTTTTTAGTAATTTTAGAAAAAATCAACAAAGGGGCCACCTTAATTTAGAAAGGACCTGATTTAAATCTCATATTGGGCTACACTAAGGCCAGCCAAAGATTTGACTGACTTATAGACTTATAATTTATATAGCTATCCATCTCACCCTGGGTGGCATACACAATTTAAAATAATTTATCCATTAAAAATAATTTTAAAATGATAAGAACAAAAAGACAGGAGAATGCATTCTAAACTTATACTAGCCATTTAATGAGCTTCCATGGGACCCCCAAGCTAATGGACTGGTGTGACGCCATATCTCAGTCAGAAAAAAAATTTGCTTTGTATACAAAAGACTGCAGGTTCAATTTCATCTCCAATAGCAATAGCACTTCAACTTATATACTGTTTCACAGTGTTTTGCAGCCCTCTCTAGTGGTTTACAGAGTCAGCATACTGCCCCAAACAATCTGGGTCCTCATTTTACTGACCTTGAAAAGATGGAAGGCTGAGTCAAACTTGAACCTGTCAGAATCGAACTGCTGGCTGAGTCAAACTTGAACCTGTCAGAATCGAACTGCTGGCAGTTGGAAGAATTACCCTGCCATACTTCATTCTAACCATTGCACCACCACATCTCTCTAATAAAAAGATAAATTAAAAAAAAAAGTTAGGGCTTTTTTTTTCTTGAGGTCCTGGAGATTCATTATTATGACCTGATTTAAGGCAATTTCTTACAAAATATTGTCATTCTCATATATTCCATGGAGACCATAACATTTCCAATTACCTTTTCCCTGCCCCTCCCCCTTTTGCTTCTTGCCTTTATTATTTGTCTTTGTCTGGATCATCGGGGTGTGGGAGATGTATTCAATATTGGGGATTATTAGGAGAATGACCAGAAACGGATCCGAGCTCTGAAGAAAGCCAACAAGGAACGAGAACTGAAGAAACAGCGAGTGAAGGAGCTCGCCAAGGTCAAATTAGAAATTGCAGCTCTCAAACAGCAGCACCAAAAGCTCTACAACAAGCTACAGCAATACTCGATCTTCAACAAGTATTTGGAGAGGGTGGTGCACGTCTCTGAGGTATGTATCAGAAAAGAATTGCTAAGGAAAGTCTTAGAGGCAGTTTCCCCGACCTGATATTCTCCCAGTGCACTTAACTCCCCATAATTACAACCCTGTATGCAGTGGTGGGATTCAAATTTTTTACTACCGGTTCTGTGGGCGTGGCTTGGTGGGCATGGCAGGGGAAGGATACTGTAAAATTTCCAGTCAGAACTGGTCAGAACCTGCTGAATACCACCTCTGCCTGTATGGCAACAATTCAATCTCCAACAGATGTAAAAAGGATGAGATTGGGAATCATTGCCTTAGTTCAGTGACAGATTGGTCCTTTCTTCTTTAATGTTTGGGTCAACCAAGTGTAGGTTGGTACAGAACTTTTAGTAGCATTTGATTCTCCCCAAAGTCAAACTCGTAGTTCATTTAACACTGCATATCCAAAGATATATTATTGAACAGCAAAGTCTGAATTACAGAATAGGTCATGGAAAAGTATTTCACCTCAGGATATATAGAGTACTGTGGGTAATTTTTTTTATCCCGAAGTTTTTTCCTGTGTGTATTGCATTTGTGCAATGTACAGCTGCATTCAACTGCAACCGGTGTGAAGGAGTGATAGGCACGCTCATTTCCGTGTGTGTATTTTCTCTGAGCTTAATCAACCTTACACTCTGGAAAAGACTCCCTACTTTTCATCATGGTGTCTAAGTTATTATTGTTTAGTTGTTATCCTTCCTTGATTGTCAGTTAAAAAAGTATTGCCATCTCGGGATAGTTGTAACCTAAGGCATCATCTGCAGTTTGAAGAAATCCGGGAAGTCATTGGACGCTATAAAACTCTAGTTGGGATGCACCGGGATCTCCTGCAGTCAGCCCAGGAGGGGCTGGAGTTGATTGAACAAGCCAAGGTGCGCCTGGCCCGCTACAAAGAGGAAAAAGACGATGAGATTCTGCAACACAACAATGAGCTGGCCCGCCTGCAGCTGCGCTTCGATCATGCCCGTAGTGACGTCATTGCCTGGGTAAGCAGGTGGGGTGAGGAGATAGGTAATTCTTGACTTGCAACACTTCATTTAGTGATCATTCAGCATTTCCACACTTACAACCATTGCAGTATTCCCATGGTGACGTGATCAAAATTCAGGCGCTTGACAGCTGGTTTGTATTTATGATCTTTGCAGTGTCCTGGGATCATGTGATCACCTTTTATGACTTTCTGACCAGCCAAGTCAATGGGGAAGCCAGATTCACTTTACAACTGTGCTACTAACTTAACAACTGCAGGGTATTCTCTTAACAGCTGTGGCAAAAAAGGTCATAAAATGTACTTAACAAATGTCTCACTTAGCAACATATTTTTTTTAATTACATTTATATGCCGTCCTTCTCTGAAGACTCAGGGCGGCTTACAATTTTTGGGATACAACCCAATGAGCTCAGCAATAGCCTTCATTCCATTGCATATGCCTGCTTATAACTAATTGCCCCCAACAATCTTGGGTCCTCAATTTACCTACCCCGAGAGGATGGAAGGCTGAGTCAACCTTGAGTCTGGTGGGATTCGAGCCTGCAGTAATTGCAGGCAGCTGGAACTTAAGTGCTAGGCATTTAACAGCCTGCACCACCAAGGCTCTTTTTGGGCTCAATTGTGGTTTTAAGTTGAGAACTACCTGTACTTCTTTCTTTCTCAGGGAAACCTGAAAGCAAACTGTAGTTTCGGAAGTGAAGAACAATCTATTGCTCTCAACACTGGTTTATTAGGAGGGATAGAAGGCAGAGTTCCAAGCTCAGAGACCAGGCCAACCACAATTGGCTTCGTCTATTCTGTTTACCAGAGGAGACACCAAGTGCCATGCATGAGGATGCTTTCCTTTGAACAGTAGGCTTAGAGAGTGTCTCTCTAGCCTGGTTGCTTTGCTTGCTGTGCCATGTTCCTCCGATGGTTGTTTGAGGGCCATTTTATAATATGACAGGAATTAGTGGAGTTCATCAAAATCCTTTCAACATGTTCTTTGCTGCTTCCATAGGAGTCCCGCTGGGCTCACATCCAGAATACTGCTGCAAAGAAAACCCTGATGCTGGGCACCATCAAGATGGCTACACTGAATCTTTACCAGAGTGTAAACAAGCAGATGAAGGAAGCTTTAATGGTGCCTCTGGAGGACACTCACAGGCAGCTGGATATGGTATGCATGGATGACCTTTCTTCCTTCTTCTACCACACTATCCAAATGAGGGGCAGAAAGCATGTTTTGCCTGTGGTTCAGAAAAACTCTCCTTGTGCCTGGAATCCCTTTGGACTTAGGAGTAAACTTAGCACATATCCTGGTCTGTACAGGACTTTGTCAATTTTTGTATCCCAACTACTTCTCAACTACCAGAAAGTATTCAGAAAATAGATAAGGTGGCAGAAAGGCACTCTGGCAAAGCATTAGATCCTGATATCATCTCTGTAAAGCTTCAGGGCCTGATTAGTGCAGCCCCAAAACTTAACTGATTCAAGCAGAGTCCCAGCAGTCAAAGAGAAATAGCCACAGAAATCCTGTGGTCAGCTGGAAATCATTGGTAATGAAAAAGTAATTTTATGACCAATTCTTGCATTTATGAACTTCACAGATCTGTAAAACAAAAAACGAAGTAAGATTGTAAGCACAGTCACTATTACAGTTTCACTTAGTGACTACTTTGCTTAACAGCCAAATTGCCAAACCCAATTGTGATCATTAAATGATAACTATTTGCATTTGAAGAGAGATGCTTCCTGCTTCTCTTCCCCTGGTGATATCCACCATATCAGCAATCTTAAGTTCTAAAGCAGCAGTAAAATCTATTTTGTGCTCTTAGGGAGTCAACCCTTATATACAAATCTGACATTTCTCCTCCTTGCTTTCAGATCCAGCAGTTTATCCAAGATCTATCAGACATCTGGGGAGAAGTGAAGAAGAAAGATCAAAATCGATCACTAACAGCGTTTCCCAAAGAAATATAGAGGAAAGCTGTCCAAAGCTTTACACAGCTTACGTCCAAGCTCATCCTATGTTTGCTAAATTTTGGGAGGGATTATGTTTTATTTATTATAGTGTAATTATTGGAGCCGCTTTACTTTCTTTCGTACAAAACAAAGTTACATGATATCAAGAGTATATTTTGCAAATAAAACTTTGGTTTCTCAACTGTGTTTGGCTGCTCCATATACTTTAACTTCCTAACACAAATCTAGTGCAAACATTCTGAAAAGCAGTCCTTTGAAAGCAGGATAGATAATGATCAGAATGGGCAAGGGAAACATGATATGGATCATAATTAACTGTTTTTCAGGACTTCAAACATTTTACAATTTTCCAGCTTTTTTTATAAATGAAGTAAAATAAATCTATTGTCTTATGTTATCTATGTAAAATAAAGTAAAATAATGAATAGAAATCTCTTCCAAACAAGATTAGTAATGAATCAACTTCCAGTTGAAGCCAAATAGTAAGAATCTTTTAATTAAAAAAAAATAAAGAAGTGGGGGAGGATCATTGGATGTTGCAGTTGCGGGTAGAAAGGCCATTTACTACAAACAACAAACCAAGAGAGTGACCTGGATAATTTTCCTATAATGGATTTACAAAAGTAGATTGTTGAAGCTTTGAAGAATTTTGTGGGAAGGGATGAAGAAAAAAATGAAAAATCAAGTTCTATTATTTGAAGATACTAAAGATCAAGATTTTTAAAAATAAAAGGAAAGAATATGAAGTTGGTTTATTTGATCAAGGTTAAAATACATTTGTTATTGTCTCTGTGGCCCTTTAAGGACTTTTGCTGATCAGGACTGAAACAAAAGATTTCATTATGGTATATGGGAAAGAGCTTAGGAGACAGGGCAGAGAGATGCTACCTAGGGAATGGTCAAATAAGATCACAAACAGGGTGATAGTGGCATAGCCCACAGCTGGTTAATGGATGGAGCAAGACAAGGACCCTCCCAACTTCTGTAAAGGAGACAGTGAGAGATTAGTAGTTTCGAACTTGCAAGATTCTGTTAATGTAACCTTACAATAAAATAGAATTAATTCTTCTTCCTGTATAGTCTGAAGGCTGACAGATTTTAAGGAATTGTTTATGGATAAAAGATGGGATATGGGAAGAATACATCATTTATTGTATTATAAGAGAAGATAATGTTATTATGTTATAAGTTATCAAGTTATCTTAAGTTATTAAGATTGCTTATTTATGATGAAAGGGGAGTCATTTCTTAATATATTTTCTTTTTCTTTACTGTATTTATTTACAGTTTATTTTATATTTTCTTCCTCTTTTCTGCCCTTTCACTTTTGTCTTTTTATTTGTTTAGTTTGTATTAGTTTTTAAATAAAATTACTACGGGTAGTCCTCGACTTACAACAGTTCATTTAGTGACCATTCAAAGTTACAATGGCGCTGAAAAAAGTGTGGCACAATGGCACTGTGGGAAAAAAACTTTGCATTTGGAATCAAAGAGAAAATTTAATAATTCTAATACCAGTTGCCCTCCGGATGAGATTCAAGGTTCTAGTATTAACATTCAAAGTCCTATGAGACATGGGTCCGGGTTATTTACGGGAGTGTCTACTGCCAGCATCGAATACCAACCACCCTGTACGAGCGCACAGGCAGCGACTTCTCGGGGTGCCGTCTGCGACCCAGTGTCATTTAGCGGTATCCCGGGGAAGGGCCTACTCTGTAGCGGCTCCCACTCTGTGGAACCAACTACCTCTGGGGCTCCGCCTGGCCCCTGACCTCCGCACCTTCTGACATGACTTAAAAACCTGGTTGTTTGAACAGACTGTGCTGTGCTGACTCCTTGGGGAATGGGTTTTTAATTTTAAATTTATTAATGGATTTTTAGTGTAATTTGGCTTGTCGTAATTTAATTCTATTTTAGCTAACTTAATTTACTGTTCTGTTTTTATTTGTGAGCCGCCCCCGAGTCCTTTTGGAGAGGGGGCGGCATACAAGTCAAATAAATAAATAAATAATTGTTAGGAAAAAACTAATAACACTAACATATGATCATTAGGTTCATAAAAGCAGGCTAACAGGAGGGTTCTTAGAAAAAAAATCTGAATTCCTGAGTAGAAAGAGCCAGGGCATTCCTTTGCCATGTATAAAAAAAATGGACACAGGAAAATTGGTATCTGTGAATGTGCATAAGTAGATGGGGCTGAAATGGATCTGATGCATGCAAAAACTTAGAAAATTAATACAAAAGAATGAGTCTTTCTGGCTGAAAATGTTTTCTGATCTGGAAATGACAAGCCAGCTGGACAAGGGGGCTCGGAAGAAAGTGGAAGCAAAAGGAATGTTCCCCTTTTTATTTATTTATTTATTTGATTTGTCAATCGCTTACAATAAGTATAAGGGTAAATATAGTTATGAATACATGACATGAATACATATAAGAAAAATAAAAGAATAAAAGAAACAATAAAAGAAACAATAGGACAGGGATGGAAGGCACGTTGGTGCGCTTATGCATGCCCCCTACAGACCGCTTAGGAAAGGGGTGAGGTCAATAGTAGAAAGTCTAAGGTTAAAGTTTTTGGGGTTTGGGGAAGAAACCACAGAGTCAGGTAGAGTATTCCAGACATTGACCACTCTGTTGCTGAAGTCATATTTCCTACAATCAAGATTGGTGTGGTTAACCTTGAGTTTGTATCTATTGTGTGCTCTTGTATTGTTATGGTTGAAGCTGAAGTATTCATTGACCAGAAGGACATTGCAATGTATGATTTTATATACTATACTTAGATCAGACCAAAGACAGCGTAGTTCTTGGTTTTCTAGGTCTAGAATTTCAAGTCTGGTGGCATAAGGTATTCTGCAATGAGTAGAGGAGTAGAAAACTCTTCTTGTGAAGTATTTCTGGACTTTCTCAACTGTGTTAATATCAGATATGTGATATGGGTTCCAGACTGATGAGCTGTATTCAAGTATTGGTCTGGCAAATGTTTTGTATGCGCTAGTTAATAGTGTGATATTACCAGAGAAAAAGCTACATAGGATTAGGCTAACAACTCTTAATGCCTTTTTGGCTATGTAGTTACAGTGGGCTCTAGCACTTAGATCATTAGAGGTGAGTACTCCAAGGTCCTTGACAGAGTTTGAATCATCAACAAGGTCTTGACTATTCAGCTTGTATTTTATTTTCTGATTTTTTTAAATGGGAGGAGAATACAACTAGATATTGGCTTGGTTCCATCACCTTTGGGCTAATAGCACAGCAAGGAATGGCTGGCCTCTGGAGCATTTCACAGAGTGGGAGGTCTGCTGAAGTCCAGAAGCTGTCTCAAGGCAGCTGCAATGGGCAAGCAATTTCTGTGGAGCCAAAGACAGCAAAGCACAGAGCAATTTCTCGCCACCTGAGTCACAGTTCCCTTCTATACCCCGTGCTTTGATTTGAGCAAAGACAGCTACAGTGATGAGAACACAAGAGAGGCACGGAAGCTTTTCTAGGAGCTCACTTATCCCATAGACATCACTCAGAATGCAGCAGAGTGCAGAGAGTAGGAAAGCAGCAGGCACTGAATGTATTCTGCTGCCGTCATTGCTCAGATCTGCAGTGCAATCAGGTGGCACCGATGACGCAGATTCAGCCAGGATACGTGGAGCATGAAAGCATCTCATCTCTGGAGGCCCTGGTGACTCATGCCAGCCTGCTCATTCATTTGGAGACCACCGCACACCTTCAGGAAGTAAAAACATCAGCAAGCAGAGGATAACACAGCCGAAGGACATCTTTTAAGAAGAATGTGAATGCTTCCCATTCATATGGATCCCATAGCAAAGTGGGCCATGTTCAGCAAATATGTCCAGTCACTTAGGAGGTAAGATAGAAATGCCACCAGGTGTTCTATTTTCATTTATTTAACAAATTTAGAGACCGCCCATCTCACTCACTGAGTGAATTTGGAGTCTGGGCAGTGTACAATTCAAAACATAAAAACCATATTAATATCATTTTTCAATAGGAAGCAGTTAGAAGAGAAATAGAATAATTAAAGTTATAAAGGCAGGGGGAGAGCCTTCCAGGTATTAGTCAACGACAATGCATGGCCCAAGGAAGATGGCAGTGCTAGGTCAGGAGGGTGGGGCCCTGCCTCACTTCTGTGTGTTTGGGGTGGGGGATATTCTAAAAAGCAGGAGTGACAGCAGAGAAGGTCCTCTTTAACTGACTTCTTTAAAAATGGTTCTTTAGCATACATTCCTTGCCAGACCAGATGGGAAGAGCTGATGTAATAGGGAGAACACAATTCCATACCTAACCCCATGCCTTGCAGGGTTTTAAAGGTCTTCACCAACACCTTGAATTGCATCTGGAAGCAAACAGGCACCCAGTGCAGCTCGTGCAGCAGAGGTGTTACATGCCCCATCCATGGGTCTCCCAAAAATTTTCACATGGCTGCATTCAGTACCAGCTGAAGCTTCTGGATACTTTTTAAGGGTAGTCCCATGTAAGCACATTGTGTCCATAGTCCAGATGGTAGATTACCAGGGTCTGAGTGACCAAGAAAAGGGCTTCACTATTCAGGAGGAAGTATAAGTGGTGTACAGCACAGTTGAGCTAAGGCCCTCCTAGTCATGACTGCAACCTGTTCTTTGAGCAGAAGCTGTGAGTCCAGGATGACCACAAAAATCATGCACCAAGTTTGTCTGGAATAGTGCAACTCCATCCAGGACCAAAGGTGGTAAACTCTGGGCTTCAGAGAAGCCCCCTCCACCCACCCACAGCCACTCCAACTTACCAGGGTTCAGCTGAATTCTATTGTTCCCCATCCAGACCTCCACAGCCTCCAGGCACTGCAAAGCAATGCCCACAGCATCACTTAATTCTCATGGACAAATATATATATGTAGGTCTTGGTGTATTCGGGTCTTGTCCCGTGTAAGATTGAGAATACCTTGGCAACGTTTCGACGAAATCTCATCCGTCATCTTTCGTCGAAACGTTGCCAAGGTATTCTCAATCTTACACGGGACAAGACCCGAATACACCAAGACCTACATACCTTTACCCGTGAAAATCTACGAAAAATATATATATATATATATATATATATATATATATATATATATATATACACACACACATACACAATCATCAGATGTTAAAAAGGAGTGGACAGAGCACTGAGTTCTGTTGCACCCCCTAAAGCAGAGGCCATAGGCTGGATCTTTTGTTATCAACATTGATTGGTACTCATCTCAGAGGAAATAAAAGTCAATCTGTACAAAACTGTGCCCTCATCATCAACTCCCTAAGTTGGCCTCAAAGGATACCATGGCCAATGGAACTGAAAGCCACTGAAAGGTCAAGAAGAGCAAGAATGGATGCACACCTACATTCCAGAGATGACCAGAGGTCATCTAAAAGTGCAACCAAGGATACTCTGGAGCTGCAACAACACCACCTTTCCTAAAATGGGAAAGTAAAAGACTGGATAAAAATTGTCTAGAAAACTGGGGTTCAGCAATAGATTTTTTAGGATAGTGTTATGTATGCAGAGTTTGAATTGATTGGTTGTTCTTGTAAAGTGTTTGAAATCAGTGGTTAAAAAGTGCGGGAAAACCCTGCACTCTGATTGGCTGTCAGCCGAGGCAGCCGGCTATATATAGCTGCCTTGGCTAAGCCAAATCTGGTCCATTCTGAGCTGAAGTCACAATAAAACTTAAGAGCTGAAGCACTCCGTGTCTGCCTCTTCATGCAAACTTAACAGATAGGATAGGATAGGATAGGATAGGATAGGATAGGATAGGATAGGATAGGATAGGATAGGATAGAATTCTTTATTGGCCAAGTGTGATTGGACACACAAGGAATTTGTCTTTGGTGCATATGCTCTCAGTGTACATAAAAGGAAAAGATACATTTGTCAAGAATCATAAGGTACGACACTTAATGATAGTCATAGGGTAGAATAAGCAATCAAATCATACTAGGAAATAGTCAATATAGATCGTAAGGATACAAGCGACAAAGTTACAGTCATACAGTCACAAGTGGTAGGGGATGGGTGATAAGGAGTGATGAGAAGATAAACAGTAATAGTAGTGCAGACTTTGTAAATAGTTTGACAGTGTTGAGGGAATTATTTGTTTAGCAGAGTGATGGCGTTCGGGAAAAAACTGTCCTTGTGTCTAGTTGTTCTGGTGTGCAGTGCTCTATAGCATCATTTTGAGTGAAGAAGTTGAAACAGTTTATGTCCAGGATGATAGGGTGCACCAGTCCCTCTTTAAAAGGAGTCAGGAACACTCCCTCCATCAAAGATGAATTCACCATGACTTGGACCCATCCACATGATACCTCCTTGATCAGCAAGGAGGGACATGAATCTAACTCATAGGTGGTGGTATTTGCCCTCCAGAGTCCAGAACAGCAGTAGCCAACTGGTGGGCTGCCAGAAAATTTTGGTGGTCTGCAGAGAAATGTCACCCCCAGAGCAACCCCCAAAGCAATGAATCCAGGCTATGCCGGAACACAAGGCTGCGCCACCCACAGGGTCCTCCCTCCCCGTCCACTCACTCCTTACCTGGCAAACTTGCCTGCTAAGTTACTATTTTTCCTTTTTTTTCCCGACCATCAGCTGTTCTGCTCTGCCAGGAGATTTAGATTTAACTAGAAAGCAGGAAATCTCCGGGTTTCTTGCTTTCTAGCTAATCTTTAGATTTTCATTCCTTAGGAATGAAGGTTCTATTTTTCAGTGCAGACTCACAGCAAGCAAATTTTATGTGACAGATTCAGGTAGCCAATGGCAGATAGATAGATCTCTGAATGATTCTGTGAGCAACTCAATCTGCCTGCCTGCTTTGCCTGATTTTGGGTAAAAGTTGCTCTTTTTTAAATAAAAAATTCAATATTTACATAAATATTTATAATATTTACACACAAGCCATGCCCAGCCAGTCACGTGACCACCAAGCCACACCCACAAATTAGGCCACGCCCACAGAACAGGTTGTTAAGATATTTGAATCCCACCCCTGCCTCTGTGTATTTTTGTGTGTGTGAGAGATCTCTCTCTCTCTTTCTCTCTCTCTCTCTCATACATACACACACACACACACACACACACACACACACCAATGTCAGCAAGCTACTGTCAGTCAAAATTCATATTAGTGGTCCCCGGGATTTAAAATTATGCATTTGGTGGTCCCTGAGGTCCAGACGGTTAGCGACCCCTGTTCCAGGAGACCCTCCCACTTCCTCAGGCCCAACAAAAACACTTCTACCTCAATCTCAAGAAAATATAGCCCTAAAATTGATTACTGTCTTGGACATATTTTACATTACATGCATACTAGCATGTGTCACAGATTAGATTAACCAATGAATAGTTTGCAAATTATGGTATATAGTTTGGTGAGCTGTGCCAGCCCAGCCAACTATGATTTTTTTGTATAAACCACAGTTTAGTATGTGAACCAAATAATTATATTTTCCTATCCATTTGCTACCTTTGTTCTCCCCTCTCCAAATTTAAGAATTGTTTTTTGTTGTAAAGGATAAGAATTCTTTTTTATAACTCTTTTGAAAATACCCCAAGAATCCTTTTCTTTCCTGCAAATAATTTCTAAATCAGCTAAGTGTGAAATGCAGATTATTTTGCAAATAAACTTGCTGTATAAGTCCAGCAGGAAGAGCTAAAGTCTAAACAAAGGACAAATTAGTGTTTCTCTTCCAAATATTAGATATATTTATATCTAAAGGAATCCAAAATCATTGACCTCTCGAGAAGAAGAGTATGTTTAACATCGCCAAAAATGTATAGTTCTCTCTATTATTCTACTTTCATTCCTTTTCCTATGGAAGGTTTCATCAAGCTGATCCGAATAATTAATGAAATTTAAATTGTCCCTTTTCTGAAATTGTGGGTTAGGCAACGTGCAGAGCACAGCAAGCCTTAAAGCTTGCTTAAGAAAAACAAAACCATTAAAAATCATTAAAAACAAAAATAAAGGCAAAAAGTATGTTAATTTTCTGTAATATGTACTATTAAGAAAGTTAGATCCTGGCTGTTTAAAATCTATGTTATTTAAATTCCATTAATGATGACTTCATGAACTAGGACTTCTCTCATCTAAATCTAAATAAATGTTGCTATAATTTGCTTTATCTTGAAAATAAAAGGCATTAAATGAGAATGTTTTTGTTGGTAGCCAATCAGAGATGTAACTATTGGTTGAAATTACAAAGCACGCCCTCCATCATCTCAAATGCTGCTGGTATCTTTAGCAGAAAAGCCCTTTCTGCTTTTCTGCTAAAGATATTAAATAAGAGCATGCCATTAAATTTCTAATCAGTGCTGAGGAATAAGTAATGTCAGAATTACATCCTGGTAGGAGCTGCAATGTCATAACTTCAGCAGCTTTAAAAAGTAAATTATTTGAATTAGGTCGGAAGATATAAGGGTTTGCTTTCTCTTTGTAGACATTAAAGCAATTCTGTCCACAGCACGACAGCTAAGTTTAGGCTCCATTCATGAAGCTTATAGAAATTCATGCTGAGACTTGAAATTCATTAACTGACAGCAATAGTGAAACCTGCCAAGGACTATATACCGGATGTGTGTCTCCCAGCCAGCATACAATTGAATGAGAGGGAAATATCTTCACAGACAATAATCAGACACATCCCATTGAATGTTGTGAACTGTCACTGCTATTGTTGAAATTATTGAATGTGTCTGTATGCTAATTCAAATAGTTATTTCTCAGACTGTCCTAACTGTTTTTGTTAAGCAATAGTGGTCCAAGTAGACTTCATATGATGGACAACGAAAAACACACAACCTAGGTGCAATAAGAGTTAAAGCCACGCAGATAGTTGTCAACTTAGAACAGTTCATTTAGTGACCGTTCAAAGTTACAACCCCACTGAAAAAAGTCACTTACGACCATTTTTCACACTTACAACCTTTGCAGCATCCCCAAGATCATGTGATCAAAATTCAGGTGCTTGGCAACTGGTTCTGTTCTGACCCAACCTGGTTACCAGCAAGAAAATCTCAAACTCAGTAACTCAAACCTTCACAGCTTTAATCTACAAATAAAATGGGCTTGCAGCCAATTAGTCCAACCAGAAAAGCCTTGACAGAATTCTTCAAATAAGCCGGAGTCTCTACACACAATGCTGGGTCCTTCAAACGTTTTTGCTTTCTTCAAAAGCAAAAACCCTTTGAAACCAGGCTTATATTCCCTGAAGGGAGGGCCATTACACTGCATTCTTACTCCCGAGTTGCCTGTGCTGCTCCAGCATTGTGTGTAGAGACTCTTCTACGAATCATCCTGCACTCACAAGCACTTGGCACAGGCTCCTCAGGAACATCCTCCTCACTGCTGCCGGCTAACCACAACAGGTTCATAATGACCTGGGGCCATGTGATCCCATTTTGTGACCTTCGGACACAAAAGCTAGATTGACTTAACACCTGTGTTACCAACTTATCAACTGCAGAGGTAATCCTCAATTTACAACCATTTGTTTAGTGACTGTTCAAAGTTACAATGGCTTGAAAAAAGAGACTTATGACCATTCCAAAGGTGCTTTTCAAAAGGCAATTGGACTTTGTTTTTTCTTTGAAAACATTTCACTTCCCATCCAAGAAGCTTCTTCAGTTCACAACCAAGATACGGATGAGTGAGAATCTCCATAGGCATTGAGACGTATGACCGTTTTCCACACTTAAAACCATTTGCAGCATCCCTGTGGTCACCTGATCAAAATTCAGATGCTTGTCAACTGACCCATATTTATGACAGTTGCAGCATCTCAGGGTCATATGATCACCTGATGCGACCTTCTGACAAGCAAACCCAGAATGAGGAGGCCAGATTCACTTAACACCCATCTTACTAACTTAACAACTGCAGTAATTCAATTAACGACTGCGGCAAGGAAGGTTATAAAATGGGGCAAAATACACTTTTTTTTTTAATTACATTTATATGCTGCCTTTCTCCGAAGACTCAGGGCGGCTTACAATTTTTGGGATACAACCCAATGCGCTCAGCAATAGCCTTCCTTCCATTGTATATGCCTGCTTATTACCAAGCGGCATTTTTACAAAGTCAGCTTATCGCCCCCAACAATCTTGGGTCCTCAACTTAACAACTGTCTTGTTTAGCAATGGAAATTTTAGGATCAACTGTGATCATAAATGGAGGACTACCTGTACAAACTGCCTGGCATTCATTCAGTAGCAACAGCAGCCAGGCCTTATTTCTACTGTATGCACTCTCAAAGCGTTTTAAGGCTGGAAATGTAATTTTAAATGACCATCAAATTTAACACTAAGATTCTGTGCAGTTCAGAGAACCCCCAAATCACACTCCTGGATGCCCCACCCACCCTGCCCAGACCCTCCCAGGAGTCCCCACGCAGCCCATTTTTGATACAGATAAGTGCAGGGCACATGTGGAGGCTCGAGAGACCAAAAACTGGGCCTCCCAGAAGTTTAGGAAGGCCGGAAATGAGCTCGTTTCTGGCTTCCAGAGAGCCTCCGGAGCCCTGGGAGGCCTTTTTCACCCTCCTGAAGGCTCAAGGAAAGGGAGGGCAAAAATCCCCCCCCCGCCATGGTGCAGGAGGCTGACTAGGCCACGCCCACCATGGCCATGACCACCCAGCAACCAGGCAGAGAACCCTTTGCCAAAATTTTTGAAGCCCACCCCTGGTTATAGGTTCCATAATGCCTACTGGCCTATCTACAATTTTCTATGCTCTCATTCAAGAAGACTGGTCTGTATTTCCTCCTCTCCAGTTTGAGATCAATAATAGCAACAGAAGTTGTCTCCTTTCTGTTGTCAGTCGGGCAGATTATTTCAGAACAGAAAACCTGCAGACGATGGTTTGTTCCATGTTCCAGGTACTGATGTGATGACCCGGGGTGTGGAACAAAGTCAACACAGTCAGATAATCAGTAGGAGTCCCTTTATTAGCTCCAACTTTGCCCCCAATGTCCTGGTTACCTTCTGTGCTGAAGAAAAACTCTCCCAGGAACAGCCTTTGGCTGCAGAGAATCAAGTCCAAAACATGGTCAACAAAAACTGTAACTATAAGTCCAATCAAGGCAAGATGAGGTAATTAGTCCGGCAGGGCAAGAGAAGGAATTCCAGACATGAAGGAATGGCAGTAATTCAACACAGTTGGGAGGATGCCAGGAACACAGATAACCAAAGTCAACACAAGATAAACTCATGTTTGTTCCCAATAGATACCGCACTCAACTTGCATCTCTTTTAACCTCTCATTCCCAGGTGTGGCTAATGAAGGGAATCAGGGCCCTTTCCTCCCCCATAAGCCACACACCCCACATTGCTCTCTTCTCCCTTCTTCCCTGCGTTCCCTCTCCCTTGCTCTATCTCTTCCCTGCTCTGCCCAACCAGACTTTGCCCTTCCCCAGTTTCCTTCACAGCCCACAGAGCCACACTCCCACTCCCTGTCAGCTGTTCATCTTCCTCCTCGATTCAGATTCTGACAGGGCATGACACATGGGCTATTAATTTGTTTTGGCCAAGCTTTTGTCTTTTGGATCAGTTTCTTTTAGGACCTGCCTAAAGTTTTCTTCATCCAGTTTCCATAGCAGCTGGTCAGATAAAGCTGACATTTTATATTCCCCAGATTCATGAAGGAATAAGACGCATTGCCTTCTTATCTCTGCCTTGGCAAAGGGCCAGTCAGAATATGAAGCTGGGGATAATTTGCATTCCTTTGGCTCTGAATGACAGCTTTAGCTAGTTCCAGCAAGCCAAGGAATGTTTAGAACCTCCTCCATGGCTGACAGACTTTCTCATAAAGACAGGACCCTCAACACAGGGAAAAGGTTCACTGAGAGGATAGCCAAACTTTTGGCTTGAAGCCAGGTCCCATAAACTATTTTTGGTTTATACAAAAGGAATGTTTTTTTTCACACATCTGGAGTCCCAATCTAATGGTGCCTCTCACGTGGGGCTAACTGTATTGGAACTGGCAAGCTTGCTGGCTGACTATATGAAGTCTTCCCTGACTATAAATTCTGGGATGAGAGTATGTGACCTGATGCTGCAGGTCTCTTTTAGCTATAACTGTGTTGATGTGTTTTACATCTTGGCCCCATCAAAGGTGTGCGATGTTGTGAGGAGGTGTTAGCTTTACAGCGTGAGGCCATGTGTAGCTGGGTGAAAAGGAAGCCACAAACTTCTGAGGTAACAAAATGGTCAAAAGCTACTTTGGTTTCTATATGAACAGCAGACAAGAGTGCTTGCTTGGATGAAAAATAATTCAAACCGCCACCAATTTTTTTTTAAAAAAAATCTTCCATTCCTATTTTTAGAAAGCTTTTAATATAACAGTTCACTGAAAAAAATAAATGTGGTTTCCCTACCTGCATTCTGACAGGGTGCTAGCTTTCCATCATCAAATCCTGCTGCAGACATATCCTGGTCCTAAACCCAGTTTTACATCAGGTTCTAAATATTATAAACACAATGCCAGATCTTACAAAAGCACAGAGGATAACATTAAACCTTGAGCTTTTTTAAAAACAAAATTAACCCACGCCCTGCTGCTGTGCTCTGAGATCATGCTGCAAGGAGAGGGGCGAAAAGGTGAAGCTGAAATGTCGGTGCTTTAAGCTTTTCCTTCATTTGTTAAAAACCATTTGGCAGCTTCTTTTGCTCTGTTGCTGTTTTACCTTTTGTGGCTTTTCATTTATTTTCCTCAGCTTCTGAGACGTGTACAGCACGAAGCTAAGCAATTGCATCAAAACCACACAAAGATTGTTTTGTTTTTCCACAGTTTTTCAACCACATTCGTGCATTCTCATACACACAGCCACAATCAATTTTTTTTTTAAATTTAATATTTTATTTTTATCCTGCCTTTATTGTTTTTATGAAGCTCCAGGCAGTGAACAATGTTCATACTCCTACCCCCTCCTATTGTAGGCTGATGGTATTTTCTTTCTTCCCTTGGCTAGGTCAACTGGGTGCTATCCTTGGCTAGATGATGTCTTCTAAATGTTTGGAAGGGCAGCTCCCCTTAATCCCAACCAGCCTGGCTAATACATGTAGTCCTCAACTTACGACCACAATTGAGCCCAAAAATTACATTGCTAAGCGAAACATTGATTAAGTGAGTTTTGCCCCATTTCACAACCTTTCTTGCTGCAGTTGTTAAGTGAATCACTACAGTTGTTAAGTTAGTCACACTCTGATTAAGTGAATCTGGCTTCCCCATTGACTCTGCGGGTCAGAAGATCGCAAAAGGGGATCACACAACCCCCCAAGGCAATGCAACGTCATAAATATGAGTCAGTTGATAAGCATTTGAATGTTGATCATGTGACTATGGGGATAAAGCACTGGTTGCAAGTGTGAAAAATGGTCATAAGTCACCTTTTTTCAGTGCCATTGTTACTTCAAATGGTTGCTAAATGAACTGTTGTAAGTCAAGGACTACCTGTATTGGTCCTGAAAGTGTGACAGTACCAAAAATCCAGAGGATCAGGTGAATCTCTGGTTCCTGAAATTCTTTGGTTCCTGTCTTTGATTCTCAAAGTGGCAAAGGCAGAGGAAAGAGTCTTTCAGGATCCTTGTTTAGTTTTGTTTATCTAATTTGGCCACCAAGGGCTTGGAGCTTTGAGAATTTTCTAAGTCAGTCCCTGTTGAAGATGCTTGGAGAATCAGCAGTAAAAAAGTCCTCCGCAGATGATGTTTCATTTCACATAGTCCAGAGGTGTCAAACTCAAGACCCGCAGGCTGGATCTGGCCTGTGGGGTGCTTAGATCTAGCCCACAGGGTTGCCCTGGAAAGCCTTGAAGGACCAGCCCATGGTGCCTCTGCCAGGGACTACAGAGCTTGGCTTCCCAGGCTCTGTTTTTGCCCATGACGGTCTCCTGCAGCCCTCTGTCAGTAAAAACAGAGCTCCCCAAGCTCTGTTTTCACTGACAGAGAGCTGCAGGAGTCTGTCGTGGCCAAAAACGGAGCCCGGGTGGGCTACGCGCAACCTCCCTGAGCCCCATTTTCCCTGGCAGAGGGCTGCAGGAGACCATCGTGGCTGAAAACAGAGCCTCGACGACTGATGTTGAGTTGGCCACAACCCCCAAGCCACACACTCCAGCCCCCCCATGGGGGGTTCAAACACAACCCTGATGTGGCCCTCAATGAAATTGATTTTGACACCCCAACATAGTTCATAGCCAAAGAAGGAAATAAGGGAGAATCTTTCCCAAATAAACTACTAAATCCATGCTCCATAGACATATGTTTTTTTTCTCATTCGTATCCATTTCATGGATTCATAACCACGTTTATTCTTATACCTGTTATCTAATAATTGCTTGACAAAATAAAATAAAATAAATAAATATTTCAAGTCACTGGAGACCTTTTGCTTGGCTAAGTTCTGACTCATATAATTTCTGACTCTTTTCCCTTATCACAACAGTAGAAAGAGAAAATTGTCTTCTGGTGCTAAACAGATGATAGAATACCTACAGGTCATCTCCTAACAAGCATAAGCTGCAAATCCAAACAAAGTTTGTTACAGAGAATTTGCGTTTCTTTTTTCCTACACAAAGACAAGAGTTGGCCAGTCCTAATTTCATTCCACATCCAGCACAGCCTCACTTGATCAGAGTACAGGTTCACTTAGTGACAGTTTGAAGTTACAAAGGCACTGAAAAAAATAGACTTACAACCATTTTTCACACTTATGATCGTTGCAGCAT
Source organism: Naja naja (assembly GCA_009733165.1). Classification (NCBI taxonomy): domain Eukaryota; kingdom Metazoa; phylum Chordata; class Lepidosauria; order Squamata; family Elapidae; genus Naja; species Naja naja. The sequence goes on along the minus strand of CM019149.1, from coordinate 125,506,940 downwards.
CCCCATGGTCACATGATTTGTATTTGGATGCTTGACAATTGACTCACACTTACGACGGTTGCAATATCCTGGTGTCACATGATCCTGTTTTGCAACCTTCTGACAAGCAAAGTCAATGGGGAAACCAGATTCATTTAACCATCATTATTACAAATGTAAGAACTGCAGGGATTTCACTTAACAAAAGTAGGGCAAAATGGGGCAAAATTCACTTAACAAATTTCTCACTTAGCAAAAGAAATTTTGGGCTCAATTGTGGTCGTAAGTCGAGGACTAGCTGTATCTTTCTGAGTGAGGTTTGTGTTGCTGTTTTTTCCCCACTGAAAAGTAAGGTTGTTAGCTATGCTGCCCTCTGCTGTTTATCAGTAAGAAGTAACTTGTCTTTTTCTAAAAAAATGTTTATTTTTACCCAGAACTCCGTATTCAGACATATAAAAGACAATGACAAATATTTTAAGGATACCATACCCACCTGGCTAGGAGATTGTTTTTAAAAATGGATAGAAACTAGAAGTTTATCTCTTTTTTTGTCATAACTCTATTAGATGTTTAAACAAGAAAAATAAAAACTAACATTTCAGATAAAGAAAAGAAGGAAGGAAGGAAGAACAAAGCCCAAAGTGCAAGAAAATAAAGAAAAAATACATAAAGAAAGTACTTCTGATTTTCTTTTACAATAGTTATAAGTATAAATTTAAACTCTTATTCTATGGTTGCATGTAACTTACTTTTTTCTATTTTTTTAGTCATTAAACTAAATTATATCATAATTTAATTTTTCTTTGTTTGGGGTAGAAAGTCCAAAAGGGATAGAAACTAGAAGTTTATCAAATTTTCAGAACTTGTACGATTGCCAGGTATATCAGTTTCAGGTATAAGATAATAAGCCTTTATGGGCACACTGGCAACAGCCTGATTATCACATTCTCATTAATTAGTTGCTGTTAAAGACAGAGCTGTGGGGGCTTATAATAACAACAGACATCTCTGTGCTCACTTCTCATATTACATTCTGCCATGGTTTGCATTTAATAAGCCACAACTGCCTGGGTTTACACACTGTGCTAAGTCATAATTGAGGTTTTTCCAAACCATATTGGGTGTACAAGCATGCTGAACACAAACCAGAGATGTGTAAAATCTGCTCACCTTATGTGATCCTCTACCTAAGTGAAAATGTCATCTCTTTGCTTATTTGCTTGAAAATTGATATTCTTCCTTTCAAGAAATGAAATAAACTGAAGGCAGTTTACAAACCATCACCCTGTTAAATGCAGAAACATACAGTCAAGAAACGGCAGCAAATTCAGCAGCAAAACACTCACAGCAGCAATTCATATAGTAGTGTTTCTCAGTCTTGACAACATTAAGTTGTGTGGACTTCACCTCCCACCATTCCCCAGCCAGCATGTCCACATATCTTAAAAAGTTGCCAAGGTTGAGAAACACTGACATACAATATCAGGGATTATTGATGCTGAGGATTGAATGAGGAAACCCAATTTAACTGGACCTTGTGGATGCATGGGAAATTATCTGGAATATGTACAAACAGTCTTATCTTGCTTACATGGGTACAGCAGCATAGTTTTGCCTCAACCAGCAACTTTGTGCTACAGAAGTGATGCAATGTTCCTCTTTAAATTGAGAAAGACCTGCCTAGTGAGGTATTTTGTATCCCATTATGTCCTCTTCCTTCATTTTTAGTAGCTAAGGGAAGCTTTTTCTAGTTTTTGAGAACTACTGGAGGAAACCTCAGGTGAGGAAAATAAACACTACCATTTCACTGGACTTTCAGAAGAGGAAGAGGAGACTCTGCCCTTTGAAGTATCTTCCAATGGTTGCTTCACAGACAGTGAATTGATGTTCTCTCTTGAAACTTTGGCTAGTCTGGAAATAATATTAGTGAGACAGATACCATATTTATGTTTGGAAGGATTTTCAAAGTATCTTCATATATGTTACTGTTGCAGATTAGCAATAAACCGCTCACCAGTCTACAGCACTCTTACTAGCCCATTTAAATATGGGAAAGGAAGAATTTGTGGCATAAATGGCCTGCCTCTGTTTTTGCACACTGTATATACAATCATCCTAAAATAATTACAATACTGACAGAACCATGTAGAGAAACTGAGTGAATAAACTATAACCTTGAATAAACTCTATTCAGCTCTGTTCCCCATATGTGAAACAGGAAGAATAGAGACAGGTTTATAGCACTGGTGGAAAATAAGAGTTATACATAACATGACAAATGGTATGGAAATGGAAAATAAAATATGTTTCAGTAGACTCTTGGCTACACATAGGTCTAAATTCCAGCACTGCATAAAAAGCAGACCATCATTCAAAAAGCATCTGAAATTACTAACAGTTCAGTTACTAACAGTTAGTTATATGCACCTAGGAATGTCACCCCAAAGAGGCATGTTTATAAAAGCCACAAGGGATCTTGTGCTTTCAATCATGGCAGCAGATTCAAATCTCTTACACAAATAAAGGCAAATGCTAAAGTCTGAAGCTTAATTTAGGTAAATTCTTGTCACATGCAGTCTATAATCAAAGTCTTGGGCAATTTGATGATGCCAGCTAAAGGCCTGGAATGTTGTCACTCTTAACTGGGGTTGCAGAAGCTAAATTATTGAGCCTTCAGGAACAGAAGGAGGAAGAGCAACCACAACTTGGGAAAACAATGTACTAAACAGTTTAATGTCTTGTTGCAAGCAATGGGAATTTTCTTTCAACGTTTTCAGTGCTTTGAGGCCAGGGATATAGAAGCATCTGCAGGAAGAAGTCAGAATTGGAACTATGACACTTTGCCATAGCCAACCCACCATAGGCAACTCACCACAGAACAACTTGTGACAGGACAAGAGTTACACTAATATCAAAGAAATGGTGGAATAGAATCATTAAAGAAAGGATGCAAAAGGAGTGGCAGAGTGAAATGGGAATGGCAAAAATTAAAATATGTTTTTATTTATTTTAAATAATTAAATAGAATTGTTAAATTGTCCCATAGCAAGTTGTCCAACAGCGAGTTGGCTGTGATGAGGTGGCTGCCACGAATTGGCCATGGCAAGTTGGCTGTGGTGAGTTGTCCCCATTCTGGTCAAAATTGGCCAGATGGCAGTCACAAAATCACAATCCAAATCTTGCCTCCTTGCTATGTGTGGATCATGCTGTGATCATTGGACTACAATGCTGCATTCACAATCTTATCTATTCTGACATCGATACACAAGATCCTTCTGCTGGCATATATATTTACTCACATATGTGATTGTGCATGCATAATTTATAGAGACTGAAGTGCCACTAATGAACATTTAATGCAAGAATTGCACATATAGAACATCACAGACTTTACCTACTGGGTCAAGAAATAACTATTTCTAAATGTGAAATGTGACACAAATCACTTCAATAACCACTCCAATTCATGATAAGGGAAGATAATGGACTTGTTTCAGTTCAAAAAATACGTGCAACATGATAAAAATAGAAAACCAAGAAAAAGTTATTATAGCTATCACTTGGCCTATAGACCAGCATACTACATCTAGTAGTTCTAACACAGATCAACTCATGGCATTTATTACCTATAGAGCAAAAGAAAATATTAAGGAACTCAAATTATGTGCTGCTATCCAAATAGGAGAAGCTCAAATGGAAATGGAAGAATTATGGATTATAAGTGTGATCATAAGCAGTTAGATTTTGAAAGGCAAACATAAAATATAGCAATCTTAGGAGCATACAGTGAATTTGTTTTTGTATATGCAGCACCTTTGAGTTAGTGTTGACTCCTGGTGATTACTGCATAGGCTAGGCCCTGCAGTTTTTACTTTTTACCTTTTCCTTAATCCAAGGTTACCTAGTTGCTTTTGTACTTAAAGCAGGACTAGAACTCATGAACTCCTGGTTTCTAGTCTGATACCTTAGCCACTACACAAAATTGGCTTACTGGACTGAATCTGCTTATTTAGAGACATTCTCTTAACAGCTTATCTATAGTGTAATCTATTTAACCAACAAAATCATTTAGGAAACATGTTAGCACTTTAAACCATTGTTGAGTGAAAGCACTGTCTTTTCATTCTTAAATGGACAGAAAACTCTAATGGCACAATGTTTTCGGTATCCTGTATCTATTATCTCTGTTTTGTCTTGCCACCAAATGTTAGTATTGAGATTACAGAGGTACAGGAAATATTAATCAAAGCATTTGGTGAAAAGTGATGAAATCCTCTGTTCCAATTTCTGGGCATCACCAGCTGGCATGATAATCATCCATCCATCCATCCTGAAGCAGGACTGGAACTGAAAGAGGGCTTAGGGCAAGGGTCTTCAAACTTGGCAAGTTTCCGACTTGTGGACTTCAACTCCCAGAATTCCTGAGCTAACATGACTGGAGAAGGAATTCTGGGAGTTGAAGTCCACAAGTCTTAAAGCTGTCAGGTTTGAAGCTCCCTGGCTTAGGGAGCTGATTGATCTGTTTAGCTTGCTTTCCCACGTTGATTAAAGCAGGAAAAGGCAGCTGGAGAATTGCATGGTAAGCAAGAGAATAGGCTGTTCCCAAACCCAGTAATTCCCCTCCTCCACAGTCTGCTGGACAGCTGAGTTGTGGCTGGGAAGTTGCATGAGAAAGCTGGGGCGGGATTTGGCTGAGCACTTCTCCAGCCCACTGATTAGCTGTCTGGTGCATTGCGAGAGCTCTTAGTATTGGCACAGCCAACAGCTTTGTGCGGTTCTTTTTATCTGGAAGAAAAACACAGCAGATGAAATATTTAGGCCCAAGGACAGAGGACAGTTCATACTACCTGTCCCCATTTCCTATGGGTTGACCGAATGAGCTATGTTATAGTCAGGCTCTTAGATAGGAGACTATGGGTGTCCCTCCCTTCTCCATTCCCAAGTTGGCTCAGAGCTCATCTGCTCATCCTGCTTATCTAATGTGATGACTGTTTGCTTTTTTGAGGATGCATTGTATTGCCATGAATGCATTTCTCCAACCCATTAGAAGCGCTTTCCTTGCTTTGTATCAAAAGTAGGGTTTTCTGCCCTCTGCTAGGCCAAGTAATGCAATGCAATCTTGTCTGTGATGCTTCATTTCACCATAGAGAATGCCACCACTCCAACTGGCTAGAGAATGCCCTTGTAGAGATGCCTCATCTCCTCTGGTCCCTGGTAACTTCCATCCACAGCCATTTCATCTTGGGCTGCTGGGCCACTTGCCCCTTTTAGAAAGAGCTTTCTTGCTTAAAGCCTGGCTATGCTTCTCCGTGCAAAGCACATTTCAAGCCTTGACTATGCTTATTATATACCTGCAAAAAAAACCCACATTTTCATTGGCTGTGAGTGGCCAATATGATAACTGCTTTTGCCTCTCATGCCTTCCTGCTCTCCTACAAAGGAATATCCCATGGAAAAGACTGTGAGCCTTGCTATTTCCAGGATGCATGCAGTGCAGTATGGAAAACAATGACATCTTTTTTTCCCCTAATGGTCAGTTGATGTTTTGTTTCAAAAGGAGAAGATGTAAACAGTGTTGATTGAATTGGAATTTAAAATTGCAAGGCACAAAATAAACAAGACACATGAAGCAGGTCACAAACATTCAACCAGAGTTTAATAAACTAAACACAACTTCCTTCAGAATCTATTCTTGTCCTGAGACCTTTCCCCCTCAAATTCCCTGGAAGAAGCATATATGACCCCTAGAAATGTTGTGCTTCTTCAGTCCAGCCTGGAGCACAGAGACCAGCACTCTCCTCTATGCCTTAGTGATTGTTCCTAGCCTTAGGGACAGCTAATTTATCAGAGTATTGACATTTTACACAGACTCTTACACATTTTGCTATGGAGGAGGCAGAATACAGGTAGTCCTCGACCATAATTCAGCCCAAAATTTGTGTTTCTAAGTAAAGCATTTGTTATGTGAATTTTCCCCCATTTTATGACCTTTTGTGTCGAAGTTGATAAGTGAATCACCACAGCTGCTAAGTTAGTAACACAGTTGTTAAGTGAATCTGCTTTCCCCATTGAGTTTGCTTGTAAGAATAGAATAGAATTCTTTATTGGCCAAGTGTGATTGGACACACAAGGAATTTGTCTTGGTGCAAATGCTCTCATTGTACATAAAAGAAAAGATGCATTCGTCAAGAGTCAAGAATCATAAGATACAACATTTAATGAATTCATAGGGTACAATACACAATCAAATCATACTAGGAAACAGCCAATATAGATTGTAAGGATACAAGCGACAAAGTTACAGTCATACAGCCACAAGTGGGAGGGGATGGCTGATAAGGAGTGATGAGAAGATTAACAGTAATAGTAGTGCAGACTTTGTAATAGTTGAACAGTGTTGAGGGAATTATTTGTTTAGCAGAGTGATGGCTTTGGGGAAAAACTGTTCTTTGTGTCTAGTTGTTCTGGTGTGCAGTGTTCTATAGCGTCGTTTTGAGAGAAGGAGTTGAAACAGTTTATGTTTGGGATGTGAGGGATCTGTAAATATTTTCACAGCCCTCATTTTGACTAGTGCAGTATGCAGGTCCTCGATGGAAGGGAGGTTGATAGTAGTTGTTTTTTCTGCAGTCCTAATTATACTCTGAAGTCTGAGTCTGTCCTGTTGGGTTGTAGAAACAAACCAGACAGTTATAGAGGTGCAGATGACAGACTCAATAAGAGCTGCAGACACTGATCAGTCACTCAATAAGGACACTGAAACCATCATAAATATGAGTCAGTTGCCAAGTATCCCAATTTTGCTTACGTGCCCATGGGGAATGCTGCAACTGTCGTAAGTGTGAAAATCGGTCACATGTCATTTTTTTCAGTGCCATTGTCACTTTGCATGGTCACTAAATGAACTGTTGTAAGTCAGGGACTATCTGTTAACTCCTAGGGTAGGGGATAGAAGACCAGGCAAGATGTTTCACTGAGTACAAAAGGCCTATGTGATATATGTTGCCTTGTTCTACAATATTTGAAGACGTTCTTAGAATTGATTTACACCCTGCCTGATCTGGAAATGCAGTATATTCAGTAAGGCAGTGGGCCTACGCATAGGATGTCTTCTCCAAGCTGAAAACACACCATTTATACATTCACAATTCACAGCAATTAGAAGGACTGGTTTCAACTCCCTTTAAAATGTTTACTAAGACACCGTGAAAAGGGAAGAAGGAAGCAGAAAACTGCTTGGGTTTTTTTTTTTAATTCCAGAACATCCTGGAGGTGGTGCTGTTCAGTTTCCATTAACTTTAGTTCAGAGACCTTTTTGTAGTACAGGAATCTTAAATAATACCAGATTGATATGATATAAACTTTTATGGGCTAGCATGTCTCTGATGACTCTGGATGCCAAAGCTGATGCCACAGTAAATCCATTTGTGTTTTAGATATCTCAAAAATCTTCTTCATTTCTTTAATTTCCATTCAAAAAGTATGACAGATGAACTTAAAAAAAATGAAAAAACAGAATCTTTTCTGCAGCAATAATTGTGAAACAGTTCTTAACCATTTATAAAATGTTAAACGTTTGTAAAAGCATAACCCTCAGCCGAGACCCGATGCAAACATGCCTAGTCAATGTTGTAATAAACACAGTTTATTACTTAACATAGTTGAATCCTATCATTAGAAATTATCACCATCTGTTCTAACAATTCACAACAGGAAAATGTACATCCTCCTCTGCTTTCTTTGACCTTGCAAGTTATTTTAATAGTCATCTTCCAGTAGAGTAGAGATGGGTCATCCAAGTCTGTGATTTTATCTTCAAAATAAGCCTGTTGGCTCAATAAATCCTGGTGTGTGTAGAGTCCTAGCTTACGAAGTTTCTTCTACAGATGAAGACAAACAGGCTCATTCTTCTTTTTCTTTAAAAAAAATTGCATGACAAAATTAGAATCTTGTGGACTTGGGGACAAGAATTCCTGTGAAAATTAAGCTTCACTGAGAAAGAATTCAGCCAGGCAGATATTAAAATTGACAGTGTTCATTGCCCATTGGGCTTGAAGGCTCCCCTCAGTATAACAAGCATTTTGTGGTATCCTCAGCTCTGTTCACCTTTCCATTCTTCATGGTCCCCAGTCAGATTTTTTTCCAACCAAGCAATGGAAGGAATATCAAACTGAGGCAACCAGTATCCAATCTCTAAATTCATTTTTCACCTCACCATGTTAGCTTTGTCCAGGGAAGAGGGGGCAGAAAACACTCTTTGCCATCTCCCCATTTACCAAAAATGGGAGTTCTCATGAATACACAGCTCTAAAAACTCACAAAAGTATCATCAGACTGTCTTCTCTGTTACAAGAACCAGCCAAGTTCATAAGCTTACAGAATGTATTGGTTCTGATTTCCCAGTGTTAGGACACTTTGGAGACTAGCATGTGCTTTGCACATGGAAGGAATTAAAATAGGGGGCAAAGTCAGGAAAAAACAAAAATCTAGAAGGAAATTACTCATACATTCTTATCCATCCATCCACCCACCATCATTTTGCTTTTCTATTATGACACAGTATATGTTTCTCAAATTGAATCATTCATGTTACTTTGCTGGCCTGTCTACCAGGAAAAAAGAAAGAAAGAATTACTATTTCAGTTGTGCAAGAAGATGGAAGTTGTACTGCTCACAAGTATCTTCCCTCCCACTCCACAGTGTTATGTATGCAGGTTTAAAGTCATTGGTTTAGTTTGAACTGTTCTTGTAAAATGTAAGAAATGATTGGTTTAAAAAGTGAGGGAAAACCCTGCACTCTGATTGGCTGGCAACTGCAGCTGCTGGCTATAAGTAGCAGCCACAGCCCAGCCAAAGCGGGTTCGTTCTGAGCTGTAGTCACTAATAAACAAAGAGCTTGAAGCACTCTGCGTCTGTCTCTTCATGCAAACTTAACACACAGCACTGCTGAAACTGTGGCATAGATGTTGCAAATCCACTGGTAATATTTGAACAATTGCACTAAGAGCAAGACATACATTGTATATTACATATTGTAATTCACAAGAAGCCATTTTGCCATGTCAAGAGGAAATTGGTCTAAGAACTCCTCTGCCAAATGAAGAACATATAGCAAGCTCATAGCCAAGGTTTACTATCATTGTAGCTTTCTATGTGGTTCAAGATGAGGAAGCTCCAATGGCTGTGCCTTTAACATTGGCCCATGAATCTTTCTGCTTTTTATAAGAGAAATCAATTTCATAAAGACGGGAGATAGAAATTCCATCTAAGGTAGCCATGTGTCTGAGGGGGAAAAGATTTCCTCAAATTTAGTGTAGGAGTGTTCTATGTCTGGGTAAGAGCCTAATATATCATAGTGAAAATTATGGCATTTTAGGCAGGCCTTGACTAGAGGTAAGCCAAAGTGAATGACTGCTACAGGCATATTTGAGGTCTTGCACTGGATTTATGTACAGTTGTCTCAACCAGGTTTCCATGTATCACTTTTTAGTGAATGGAAAAAATGAGTCTGATGGAGAAATAGTGGGATGATGTCAGTCCACACAATAAATGGATTGGAATTCAGTCCTTCTATGATTAGCATATTAATAAATAGGAGATATATTGAGTACCCTTTCATTATGGTGAGTTCTTAGTCAAGATTAATCAGCAAAAATGCAATGCATTTGTCCTCCAGAATAGCAATATAATAATTGCACTACTAAGGTGGGTGGGTGGGGGATTTGCTGTTTTCTTATTCTTTTATATTGGTTTTTTAAAACTGTTTTTAAGCCACCCAAATTCATTGAGAGTGATGGGTGGCCATATACATCTTCTAAATAAATAAATAATTACAGATTAAACTTTTTTGTTGTTGCTGCTTCTGCTCTCCTTCAACTTTTTCCTTTGCCCCACTGGCTCCTTATTCACATTCCTTTAATAGTTTGGGTCTTGGTCATACTCTATAAGTATGGTCATACTCCACCTAACAAGGAAGAAGCATGAATTGTATTTCTATTTTACAAATCTCATCCCCTGCATTACTCATGTTCAGCACCATGGATGTTGTTAATCAATTGTTGACTGGGGCACTCACCTGTAATTGACAAAGGACTCACATGTTCCTATAGGATGCTTTGGGTTTCATCCAGGATTATTAAAGTGTTGAAGGACATGTGACAAAATAAGATAAGTCCTTTCAAAGACACTGAAGAATTTAACAAACAAAAGAAATTAAGAATGTTTCCATTTTTGAACAAATGTACTATTTAACTCAGAAACAAACTGTAGTGGATTTAGCTGGGCAGAACAATTGGCTCTATCTAAGCCATTTTAAGTGGCCAGTTGCACATAACTTTCAAATTAGCAAAAACATTATGAAATGTTGAAATATGAATCAAAATGTTAACGATGGCCAAGAACACTGGCCAAGCATTTATTTACTCAGGAAGTGGAACGTGGGAAACAAACAATAGGAATAATTCAGACTGCAATTTTAAGAAAATCAAAGGGGAAAAAGAATTAGAGAACAGCTGAGATCTCTCACCTGAGGCCTGTTTTAACAGCTTTCTCCTGGAATGTAGCTATAAGCCTGAGCTTCTCTCTTCTTAGCAGCTGCTGGTTGAAGGCTGAGAAAAAGTACTTGTTGCTTTAACTATCTTTTCCATTATTTTGTGCTTTTTATTTGTTCTTCCTGTGACTGTAATCACCAACAATAGTGCCCTGGAATATCTGTATGCCCTCAGACATGCCTATCAAGCTCCTTGCTTTACTTGACAGTAAAAATTTTTATTTTTATTTTTAAAAGAGTTGAGTAGAAAACAAATGTGTCACAAAGCAAAGGACTAACTTTCTAATTCAGGAGGTTTGGAATGGATTCTTGTTTTTCTACAAGATGGAAATTTTGTGGATGAACTCAGACCATCAGATTCAGGTTGCAAAAATCTAGAGTCTAGGCCATGGGTATCAAATGCGTGGTGTCATGTTGCTGTCACGTGATGTATCACAATGTTTTTTCCCTTCCCGGAGTTGGGGTGGGCGTTGCCTGCATGTGACACATCTGGCCTAGGGCAGCCAGTTTGACACTTTGGGACTAATAGATAGTTTCTTGTCCCGTGCTTCTGGGACAGCATGAGACAAGCAGTCCAACACTACAAAGGCTTCCACGCAAAGTTAATTTATTGGGTTTTATTAGGTATGCTCAAAGTATAACTCACAGTTATGTTGAGATTCATCTAACGTCCAATCTTTGCCTCAATAGTCGCCTCAATAGTGTGAAAAGATGGTGCTCTTCATCCCACTATCCATTACTCCAGACACTACATCTCATTCACAGATAGGAATTAGAGAGATAGCTATCCATGCACTATAGATCTGGTAGCCCTAAATAAACAGCAACTTCTCATTCTCATTACTTTGTACAAGTGGGAAATAGCATGGCAATGGCTGAAGTTCAGGAGACTATACATATTCTTGCAATGCCGCATGATACACAGAAGCCTCTGAGTAAGCATATGTATAGTTTAACATCCCCAATGTAACATGACATCACATGTCATGTTATCTTCCCAATTAGGATTTGCCTATGTATCTTCAAGATATGTAGTACGTTCCCAGCGTACAACCAAAAGAGACTTAAAATTGACCTTCTGATACCTGTTCAGTTAACATTTCCATATGCTAGATGACCCACATCCCTTCCACAAGTTTAATATTAAAGAATTATCCTCAAAGATCCAGATGCAGCAATCAGGAAACACCTGGTTTACTCCAAATAATAAGCTTTCTTCAGACACAGGATACAATCCCCACGTTGTAAACTTCCTGTCTTCTCCTTGAAGCAGGAGAAGGAAGGAAGCCCAATGTCTTAGAGGTCAGAGGAGACTGCAAAAGGGAATGCCACAAGTGCCACCCCTGTTCCATGAACATCGGCACTTCTGTTCCATGGAAGTCTAGCTTCACCTAAATCCCTGCCTGTAATTCCCCAAAAGCCTGATCAGAATCCATTTCCCTTGACGTTATGAAAGAAGAATGCCTCGTTCAGCTGTTGGGTTTTTGAATCTCCTTTTCCCTCCAGCAATTGTATGCACTGCCTCTGACTTCAGTCCCCATTTCTTGGGGTCGATGGATCAGCTACAATCCACTCCACACTGGGGGGGGAAAGTCTGGCAATTTATAATGATCCCTCACTCCTCTCTGTTAATCTGCTGCTGCAGAGATCCAGTCCTTCTGAAGCAGCTGAGTGACAGGAGCAGAATAGTAGGATCTTAACTAGGAGGCAGGGAGAGCAATGTTTGCCCCCAGCAGTAGCTGTGGCCGGCAGTATACAGGTAGTACAGTTCATTTAGTGACTGTTCAAAATTACAACGGCACTGAAAAAAGTGACTTATGACCATTTTTCACACTTAAAGTCATTGCAGCATCCCCATGGTCACGCGATCAAAATTCAGACCCTTGGCAACTGATATTTATGACGGTGGTGGTGTCCTGGGGTCATGTGATTCCCTTTTGCGGCCTTCTGACAAGCAAAGTCCATGGGGAAGAAAGATTCATTTAGCAGCGGGGTTACTAGCTTAACAACTGCAGTGATTCACTTAACAACTGTGGCAAGAAAGGTCATAAAATGAGGCAAATCCACTTAACAAAATTTTCACTTAGCAACAGAAATTTCAGGCTCAATTGTGGTCGTAAGTTGAGGACTATCTGTACTGCTGTATAAGCATGCATGCTTATAATGCATTAAACCTGCACTTTCAGAAAACCAAAGCTGATCAGAATACCATTCTGTTCATGGAAAGGGCATTTGTACTAGGGATGTTTGTTTCTTTTTTCCTTTTTAAAAACAATATTATTAATCATTTTTAGAAGAAAAAAGTGAACAAGCAAGTAAGCAAAGGAAAAGGAAAAGAAGGGGGAAAGTGGTACAGAAATGTTATAGCTGGTGACAAAGAAATTATTAAGATTGTACCATTAGTGCTCGTATAACTTTGATTAGAAGTTAATTGTAGGCATTAAATTACATTTCAGTAGATTAGATTATTTTAACAATGTAATTTAGAATGAAAATCTCTAAGCTAGTACCAAAATCTCCATTATTTGTTATTTAAAAATACAAAGAGAGAGAAAAAAAGAAAAAAAAACAACAACTAAAAACTTTGATATTAGTTTCTAAGGTCTCATTTGTCAAATTCTGATTAATGTGCAATATTTATAGACATTTATTTTGTGTGTGTGGATCTGATTTCACTTTTCAGCCAATTCTTTTTCCATTAAAAACCATACTTTAAATACTTATTTTTGCCTTGCTGAGTAATATATACAGTATATAAGAAAGCCATTGGTGCTTAAGGAATATTTATCTCTTTTATAGATTTGATTAATATCTCTAATCGCTAATTCTTAAGTACAAATGTTTTGTCTTCAAACAAAAGAAATCTCTGCTGTCATTTTTAGTCGTTCTTTTTCTTCACTTAAGTATTATTATTCTAGTGTGAGAAAGTGCAGGCATAAATATAGGCTGGGTTCAAACATTGTATTATTTAATTTTTATTTGTTTTATTTTTATTTTTTTGTATCCTACCTTTATTAATTTTACAAATAAGTCAAGGTGGCAAACATGTCCAACACACCTTCTTCCTCCTATTTTCCCTACAACAACAAACCTGAGAGGTGGATTGGCCTGAGTGAGTGACTGGCCCAGAATAACTCAGTTGGCTCTCATGGCTAAGGCAGGAACTTAAATTCACAACCTCCCACTTTCTAGCCTGGTACCTTAACCATTAGACCAAACTGGCTCTTAAGCTTTAAGGTAGCTTGTTTGACTGAGGGTTGGTGTGATGTTGGACTAAGCAGCCCCTCCCTCCCTCCCTCCCTCCCTTCCCCCTCCTCCCGCCCCCGCACAGAACAAGAAGAGCATTCCTTTCTCTATGGACACTGAGGAATATACGTGACTAGATCTCTCCCTTGGTTTTCCATTCTGGGTACAGAAATCAAAATATCCATTTTCCAGTATTCTTTCTCTAGCAAAAGATCATCGTAGTAAAAGGATATGAGAAAAGCATGATCAGATGGAATAGATTTGATCCAATTTAGATCTGGTAGGTTGATCATAAGTTCCCCAGAAATGACTTGACAAAAATGAATGAGTATATCAATAGTCTGTCTTCTATTTTTTTCTAATAGATGGATTATTCTGCACTACAAACTACAATGAAGATAAAATGAGTGACCAGCAATAATAGATTGCTTTTGTAATGTTGCTTTCTGCTCTGTTGAGGAAGGGTTAAGGTTAATGTCACATAATTAAATGACTCAGTGACCACTGTACTAAAAGGTTCTATAGGTTGAAAGGTAGAATTGATCTATTGCACGGATTAGTTATCTCCTGGATGGACCCCTTTGCCACAAGCTGAAACCCACTTCCATACCTACACAGTGCACAGTGTGTAGCCCTTCACTTTTGCACATTGCATGCCACTGCATCTTGCTTCAGCAAGGGCCAGTCACCTCTCCGTGTCACTAGGACTCCACTGTAAATGCCATAAATCTCTTCTTCATCTTTCTGTTTCTATCTCGTCCTGTCAGCAGAAATCACTGAAGTGTTTGAGCTATGAAAAAGTCTTGGCAAATATTAGCAATGCCAGGGCAAATGGAAAGATACTAGTATGGGGATGGATGCCCATTCTGGGCCTAGTAAAGATAGGCAGGCTCACAAAAGGACAGTGTAATCTTTGAACACAAGGACAGGGCATTGTAATCAAACATGGGTTCAGGTTGGCTATTTGCCTACAGAATAGGAGCCAAGATTACCAAAGTCCAGTTTACAAAAGTTTCTTTCTCATAAATCAAAAGTAAATATGTTTGGGGAAGGAATATATCCCCTAATATATTCTTAGCAAATAGAATTAGACATCTCAAGCAGCATGAAAGGCCTCTGTATATTTAGTCCATCAAACACTTAAGAAGTTGGTTTTGCCATGTTTTGGACAAAGCATGATATCCCCTAACTATCAAACTATACAGAGAAACAAAGTGGACTGAGAAAGTTTATTTAATACTGGCAATGAAGCAACTTCCTCCATCACAATGAAGGGCAGCAGGCAATGGGTGCTAGATATACAGCTCTCCAACAGAAGAGAATGGCTGGAGGTTGAGAAGTTGGCAGGGCACTGCTGAGGCCCCTCAAAAATTGGCACCTGATGTAGTTGGTTCACTTTGTTTCATGGCAGAATTAAGTCTTCTGAATTCTACAAGAACCCTGGGAATATTGAACATATTGTTCCACTATTCTGATATAGTTTTCTTGCTTCAGTCCTAACCCCATATGTTGTCTGTCATGTGTACTCAAGCCCCTGCTGTGCAATGCATTATGATGAAGAGAAAAAGAGATAGATTGATCCTTAAAAGAGAAGATTATGACTGGAAAGTCCTTAGTGTGTGGAATGCTTCAAATCTTGCTTTGCCCAGAGGAACTTAACAGTTTCATTCTCCTCAGTCAACTGTCAGTACAGACAGTGCTTTTTATACCTACTAATTCCAAAAATCTAGCTGAGGTTCAAAGACTTCCTCTTGGCCTTCATATTTTCTCAGTGTTTCTTATGGGTCAAGGGGATTTTCTAGCTAGTCTATGGGTAAAATTGTGAATTTCTAAATGACAAAGCTATTCTCACACCAAAGTATGTTTGCCAGGCAATGCAGGAATAAAGCAAGAGGAATGGCTGATTTCACAGGGAGGGAGTGACCTTGGTGAAGTGCTGGATGGTGCCTCACAGCCTTTGGCAACTATTATAGAGATTCCATGCTTCATTTCCCAGGCTCATCACCTGGGAAAAAGCTGCACAATTTCTGTTCAGCTTCAGTGAAGAATTGCCAGCCCCATCTTATGAAGCAGGAAAAAGACAAAATGGGAGTGACTGTAAGGGGTTTAGCAGTGCTTGTGAGAGCTGAAGACCACTCCCATTTACACTTTTAGGCCTGCATTAAATATTTTGATAGGCCAAATTTATGAATGGATGAGTTGTTGATGTCAATTTTTATATCATAATATCACCCAGGCAGACAGGCTAGAGACCGTAGTTCATCACTATGATCCTAGACTTTGTTCTTTCCTCCCCTTTCATTACAATTACTACAAAACAAATTGTCTAAAGGAATCTCCTAACCCTGAAGTCCCCCCAGCTCTATAATTAGCATCTGAGAAGCTGGAGAGGGCCAGCATGCCTGTCTTCTTAAAAGGATGACTTGCAACTCCACACCTGCGTACATGCAGCTATTTAATGTGTATTTTATCAAATGGCTAAATAACTCATTCTAGTTTCATATAATCTACTTCAAGTATTGCATCAATAATTCTCAGCAAATGAACTATGATGCCATCCTGCTTCTTTTGTTTATTCTGATTCCACAGCTGCAAGGCTAATTTCTTATTGATGCATTTGTACTAGCCACAGTAAAGATAGTTGATACTATGATATGGTGCACCTTTCCTATTTTTTTAGTATTTTTCAAAACCACAGTTAGGCACCTTCAACCAACAAAACATTCCTAGCCATAGTCCACATTAAGTTCAAGGCTTCACAAATACCAGGCCAGAAAAACCAATGAGATAAAACCATTCAGATTCATTTAATACTTGCCCAAATCTCCCCACCTCTCATCTAAGATGTATAATTCTTTGCTCTGTCCCTGTAGTTATGCTGATTTTAAATGCAGATCCTTTAGCTCTCCATGTTTAGCAAAACACATGGAATATTTTCATTGATTCTTTTGCATGTCACAAGGAACCTTAGACAAACTGTCAGTACCATTGTTGACCATCCAGGTTCCTGCAATTCAAGACTCCTACAGCAGGGTCAGTACCTACTGGACCCCAACCTTGGCTGATTTTAAATAACTAAGCAGTCAAACTGTTCAGTGGGTACTATTCAGACAGGAGACCACTAAGAAATTCCCAAGTCTGTGGTTGAGAATGGAAAGTTGAAGGCAGCATTGGGAAACTGCTTTCTTTTCATTGCCAAGAAAACTACAATCATGTCTTCATGTTAGGGCAGGGTACTTAATAGTTTAAACTATTTCTCTTCTTTTGGAAATATTTGTTCTAAGTTCCTCCTAGGTCTCCAGGCATTTTCTTTTTTACAGTTGATACTGGAAGTGATGATATGTCTGGAAGATCACAAATAGATTTTGTTTTTCCTTGGCTTAAATTTTGCTGGGGTGGGGATGGCTGAAGTTGGTAGGACAGCGAAGCAAAATGGGTAGTGGCCTGATAAATAGCTGATGGCAGGATTTTCTGTCCTCACCCTCCCAAATTCTGGGGAGTTTGGGCTTCTTTTATGTTTATCATTCTAAAGCTTATTATTATTATTATTATTATTATTATTATTATTATTATTATTAAATTTATATCCCGCCTTTCTTCCCCCATCGGGGAACTCGAGGCGGCATACAACAAGATAAAAAGCAGTTGCCTGTACAATATAAAATAAAAAAACTCATTCATACCATCCAAACATACAAGAGGGAAGAACAAAGGTCTCAGTTCCATGCCCTCCGACAAAGCCAGGTCTTAACAGCTTTGCGGAAAGCAAGTAGATTGGGGATGGTTCTGATGTCCGCAGGGAGCGTATTCCAAAGGGACGGTGCTGCCACAGAGAAGGCTCTCGCCCGCGGCCCCGCCAGCTGACATTGTCTGGCTGATGGTATCCGGAGCAAGCCTTCCCTGTGGGATCTAACCGGGCGCTGGGAGGCATACGGTAGCAGTAGGCAGTCTCGAAGGTATCCCGCTCCTAAGCCATGAAGGGTTTTAAAAGTTGTCACTAACACCTTGAATTGCACCCGGAAGACCACCGGTAGCCAATGCAGCCCGCGGAGGATAGATGTTATATGGGCACGCCTAGGTGCCCCCATAATCACTCGCGCGGCCGCATTTTGCACCAGCTGAAGTCTCTGAGTGCTCTTCAAGGGCAGCCCCATGTAGAGCGCATTGCAGTAGTCCAATCGGGAGGTGATAAGGGCATGAGCGACTGTGTGTAAAGCCCCTTGATTCAGGAAGGGTCGCAACTGGCGCAACAGGTGAATCTGTGCAAAGGCCCCTCTGGTCACAGCCATAAGGTGGTGATCAAATTGTAGCTGTGGATCCAGAAGGACCCCCAAGTTGCGAACTTATTCTGAGGGGAGCAATTTTCTCCCCCAGTACCAAAGTTTATTTGAACCTATGCTCCATTTGTTTCCCATTTCAAAATTGAAAATTGGCAGCGCTGTTGAAAGGACTGCAAAAAAGGAGTGCCAAGGGCACTGGAGGAAAGCAATTGCCTATTCCAACAAGAGGATGGAGATTTACCAACTCATTCTTCAGAAATCTCATCAAGGGGCCTGTTCAAAAGAAACAGAAGGGGTCCTGTTTTTATTTTAAAAGTACCATTTCCAGCATTGCTCAGCACTACTTTTTTAATTATGAAACTTAAGTGATTCAGCTTTACTGGTGCATTACATTGTACTTCCACCATCTCCTTAACCTGTTAGGGACTCTGTCTCTCCTGTCTGGATTGATCCAATTCCATTCATATCGAAGTAGAGTCTTTGATCAGGAATCATCCCATGTTGCCTCTATTTTAGAATGCCCTAAATCAAGAAAAACCCTGTCATACAATAAGAGGCTTCATCCATTAAGACTCTCTGTAGTCCATTGATTTGTGTCAGTGGAGTCAGGAAGTTAAGCTGCTTCTGCTTTTCCATTGTGGGTTTATGAGTGACTGACACATGAGAGGCTCCAGCAAAACAAGGGAGAGGGAAGGGCTGGCCTGGAAGTGGAAGTTAAAGTTTCACACAATCAGTAAACAGAATTCCTCCCGAAGACACGGCAGACAAACTCTCAGCTGCCTGGGCCAAGTAGTGATGTCACAGTAGGCCGAGGGTCTGGCTGGCCTTCCATGTACCTAATTTTCCCTTATATGGGCAGAGAGAACAATTGGGCTTCTGGCAGGCAAATCAATAGAACCAGATGGTGGGCTCCCAATTAGAGATTAGGCACATTCCAATCCAGCACAAATAGACCATCAATCATACATGAGGGAGGTATTTATAGTCTCTATCACATTCCTTAATTAATTCAAAATGGCCAAAGCAGAAAACACAGTTACAAAAAGGCTATTTCTTACAGAACTCTGGCCTTCCTTTGGCAAAGCTGCATTCCTGTCTCAGAGGGAAAGGAGTTGAGAAGCCACGACACAGATGTTGGCTGGATTACTCCATAGTGGTTTTGGGGGAGGGGACGGAGCCTTGCACTGTTCTTTGGTTAAAGAAAGAGGTTGTTAAATCCAGTCTGAGTTTCTTCAAAGAGATCAGGCAAATCCATCTGGATTACACCTACACGGAATGTTTGGGTTGCTCCCAGATGTTGTGAATGGTCTTCTGTTTTTTTATGGCTGGTCTAAACAAGCAGCTTGTCCCAGTGTGAGCAGAAATGCACAACTTCATACTCTATTCACCCACCCCTCTGAGACCACTTGAAAGGTACCCCCTCCTCTTTTCCTGCTTTGCACCAAAAATAGTGTTTTCCCAATTGTTCTGGAAGCAGAGCTGCCAGGTTCGCTTGCTGCATTTCATTTCATGTTTTGCT
>CM019149.1:125429870-125482370 GCA_009733165.1 Naja naja | reverse complement strand
CTCATTGCTGCTATTTTTCATTGGATGACTCTAAAAGATACCATGAGGCACTAGTGGGAAAGTAGCCTTACAGTGATGGGATTCAATTTTTTTTACTACTGGTTCTGTGGGCGTGGCTTGGTGGGCATGGCAGGGGGAAGGATACTGCCAGTCAGAGGTGGTATTTGCCAGTTCTCCAAACTACTCAACATTTCCACTACCGGTTCTCCAGAACTGGTCAGAACCTGCTGAATACCACCTCTGGACTTATAGCAGATTTCAAATATGCAACTCAAACCAGAACTGGTCTTGGTCAGACTTCATTTTTACCTCTGAAACGTGTTTGAGTATGTGATCAACATGGTACCCCACTTCTCAATTCCTCCAGGCTCTCTGTGGATAACACAAAACTTGCATGCAGAAGACATTTCTCCCAAAAGACACCAAAATGCTGTTACTAGTCTAATTCTTTACAACTTTCTTGTCTCCTGAGATAAGAAAATGATCCCCTTGCCAATCTTATATCCTTACTCTTTTCCATCAATACCTCTGAATTTATTTCTTCCTTTCAGATTTTCTGGCCCCAATAAAAGAACATATTACTAACTCCTTTGACTTAACATTTCTCATGGTAAGCTGTTATTTTGCTGAAGATTTTGCACGGTAGCTTATCAGAAATGCCTTTGGAAACCTGCAACACAACCAAGAAGGGAAGAGAAAGGAAGGGCTATTTGATAAAAAGCAACTAAGGCCAGGGCACCAGGATATTGTACTGGAGCCAAAGGGCCATAGAGTTATGCAGGCAATCTGCTTATCAAGAATCAGTGGTCAGAGAAGGGTGGGACATTGTTATAGAGGGCTAGTGTGGCATTCAGACAATGTGAATGCTATTCTTAGCTTTGCCATAAATCTTAAGACTGACCTGATGTAATGTTAGAAAGTCTGCCTAAAAATTCTTGTTCAGTTAAGTTGGAAGTTGGGATTAAGAGCTGCTTTGATGACTTCTTCATTTCTCTATGGACTTTCAGATCTAACTTGTGAACTACGAAATGTTCCTGCTGGCCTTGTTCTTCATTTCTATATGTATCAAGGCTACTTTCAAAAAAATACATTTGTACAAGGACACTGATAGCTTCTGTTAAGTTTGCATGAAGAGTCAGACGCGAAGAGCTTCAGTGAAGAGTTTATTAAGTGACTACAGCTCAAATGGACCCGACTTGGCTGGGCTACGGCTGCTTCTTATAGCCAGCAGCCGTAGTTGCCAGCCAATCAGAGTGCAGGGTTTTCCCGCACTTTTTAAACCAATCTTATTTGACATTTTACAAGAACAATTCAAACTAAACCAATGACATTCAAATCTACATACATAACACCCCTCCCCACTAGGTTCAGTTCATACCAAACCCCAACCTATCTAATGTATCCTTTTAAATAGGTGGGGCTCTTGCGTGTACGTAGAGACCTTCGTGGTTCAGAAGTTTTAACATTCTCACCCAGTGAGAGAGGAAATGTGTCTGCTGACATTTCCCCACTGGGACTTCCTGTGAAAGAAGACCCTGTTTGATTGTTAGAATGTGGTCTCTCCTCCCAACCCATCTCCAGCCCAATGTCAGCACCCAAGTCAGGTAGTGATGTGCAATCTTCCACTTCTAAGGATGGATTTTGGCATTGTGACAGGTTTTGGAATGGTTCCTGTCGTAATGGGTCGTTACACATGGGGTTGATTCTTGCTTGCTGATTTTCCTCCTGTTCCTCCCCTTCCCCTAGAATTGACATCAGGTGAGGGAACTAGAAGAACAAGTGCGGTGTTCCTGAGAGAACCTGGATCTAAGTTGATCAATGTGCCTGCTCCAGAGTAGTCCATCCTCTGTTTGCACCCTGTAAGAACGAGGGCCTGTGATCTGAGTTATCTCAGCAGGAATCCACAAAGGTTCACCGATAAGGTTCTTAGCATAAACAGAATCACCCACACTGAATGTGCGAACTTTGGAAGTGGAATCTAGTGGTGCGTTGGGTGCGTAAGTGGGATGAATGCGGTCAAGGGAAGACCTAAGTTTCCTACCCATCAACAACTCTGCTGGGGATAAGTTATTAGATGGGTTAGGAGTGATGTGCTGAACACTGAGAAGTTTTTCAACTTTCACAGTGATGTCCCCAGGACCCAGTTGCTGAAGCTTCTCCTTGGTAAAACGTACCATGCGTTCAGCCTGGCCATTAGCGAAGGTGCCCAGGGGCAGTAAGGGCATGTCTGATATCCTGTTGTGCTAAATAGGATTCAAAAAGGTTGGATGTAAATTGAGGGCCATTGTCAGAGACAAGAACATCAGGTAACCCGTGGGTTACAAAAGTTTTGAGCTGTTTGATGACAGCATCAGTTGTGGTGGATGCCATGGGAATTACCTCTAGCCATTTGGAATATGCATCTACTATAATAAGAAAGGTGTGCCCTCTGGTAGGTCCAGCAAAATCAATGTGAATCCTGGACCACGGGCCCCTAGGACATTCCCATTCCTGGGGGCGAGGTGGTGCAGGCCTGACTACCTGACAGTTGGGACAAGATGCAACCCAGTTTTCAACCATTTTGTCAATACCTGGCCACCATACATAACTCCTGGCCAATCCCTTCATCCTTACAATACCAGGATGACCCTCATGTAACATTTCCAAAACCTCTCTTTGCAGTTTTGCAGGAATAACCACCCTGTTACCCCACAAAATACATCCTCTTAATACAGATAATTCAGTTTGCCTGGACTTAAAGGTTGGGCAAGGTGAGGTAGATCTTGAAGAGGCCAACCTTTCTTAATCCAGCCTATAACAGGAGCCAACACAGTGTCTTTGGCAGTCTCTCTGGCAATTTCAGCAGCATGAACTGGAAGCTTGGCAACAGTTTCTAGGAAAAAGGTGTGTGTTTCAGGTTCAAAGTCCTCCTTGTGGCAAGGAAGTGGGCAACGACTCAAGGCATCAGCATGTCCAATGTCCTTGCCAGGCTTGTGGATAAGTTTGTATGAATAAGCAGCAAGAAATTCAGTCCACCTCAGCATTCTTGGTGACAGGATAGTAGGTGTAGGCTTGTCTCCTGCCACAATGCCTAACAAAGGTTTGTGATCTGTAACAATGGTAAATGTTCTCCCATACAGATATTCATGAAATTTCTTAACAGCTGCAACAATTGCCAATGCCTCCTTGTCCAATTGGCTGTAATTCCTCTCTGCTTTGGTCAAAGTCAGAGTAAAATGCAATAGGGGCTTCTCTCCCACTGGGAAGCCTGTGGCTCAAACCCCCCCACTCCAAAGGGGATGCATCACAAGTCAGTACAACAGGCAAATTCTCAGAGAACTGTATCAGTACAGCATCAGACGTGATTAGTCTTTTAATACTGTTAAATGCTGATTGTTCCTTCCTGCCCCAGACCCAAACAGACTTTGTATCAAGTAATCTGTGCAATGGTTCAGCAATGGTTGCCTTCTGAGGTAGGAACATGTGATAAAAGTTAATGAGTCCAAGGAAAGCTTGCAAATCTGTTTTACATTTAGGTCTAGGGGCTTCTTTGATTGCTTTAACCTTGGCATCTGTAGGGTGGATGCCATGCTTGTCAATCATGTAGCCCAGGAACTCAACCTTGTCAGTTTTAAGAGTGCATTTTTCTTCCTTGACTTTTAACCCTGCTTTCCTGAATCTGGTAAGGACTTCTCTGAGTCTTTCTTGTAACTGAGTGTCATTTTCAGCAGAGATTAACACATCATCAAAGTAAGGCACTACCCTGGCAGTCCTTGGAGCATTCTTTCCATAAGGCTTTGAAAGATGCCTGGTGCCACGCTTACTCCAAATTGTAACCTTTTACATTTGAAGGCTCTATGAGTCACAATGGTTTGGGCCTCTGCAGTGGCCTCATCAACTGTTAGTTGTTGATATGCCTGGGCCAGATCCAATTTGGCAAAGACTGTACCCCTGCCAAGTGAATGTAACAGATGATGCACCACTGGAACTGGATATGAGCTCTGCTGCAGCGCATGGTTCAGTGTCCCCTTATAGTCTCCACAGATTCTTACTGACCCATCAGTCTTGACTGGTGTGACTATGGGTGTCTCCCATCTGGAGTGGTCAGTGGGCTCTAAAACCCCTTGAGCTATTAATTTGTCTAATTGTGCATCAATTTTTCCTTTAAGGCAAATGGGACCCTTCTGGGCTTTAAGCGAATTGGTGGCACCTTGGGTCTAGGTTGAAAGTGATAGGGGTCCCATATACTTGCCCAATCCGTCGCTGAAGACCTCTGGAAACTCAGACTTCAAGGCCTCCTCCCGTTCAGTGTTCCTCACGTCATTGATGCCAGTCACCTCGATGCCTAGTGGATTGAACCACTCAAGTTCCAGCAAGCTTGGCGATCCTTGTCCACGATGGTCAGGGGCAAGTGTTTGGTGTGGCCTTTGAACTTCACGTTGAATTCTCTTGTTCCAACTACTGGAATCTTGTTCCCTTGGTAGTCTTTAAGAGTCAGTGCTTGCTTCTTGAAATGCTTCTTCTGAATGTTTGGGAGTAGTCTGTGAATAGTGTCCCATGACACCATAGATAAATATGAGCCTGAGTCCACTTCCATTTGGCAAGGCCTTCCTTCAATTAGTACCTTGACATGCACTTTTCTGTTATTGATAGAAGAAGAATGACCAATAGTTACTGTCTGATGAGTTTCATTCTTCCCCTTTGCTTCTGTGCTGCACCCCATTTTCTCACTGAGGTTGTTGGGCTTGAATTCTTTGTCAGGAAATTTCCTTCTGTTGGGTGGAGTTCTGGATGATTTGCAGACTCTTGCTAGGTGTCCTCTTTTTTCACAACGGAGGCAGATGGTATCTAGGAACTTGCATTCAGTGGGGTGGCTTCCCCACAACCTCTGCAGTAGAAATCTTGCCTCTTTCCTCCCAGGTCTTTCTTTTTCCGCTCCATGAGTTGTTGTAGACTTTTCCACATCAGGATGGCTTGTGGCCTTGTTAATTTTCTTCATGGCTGCTGCTGAGGACTTGGTAGCTTCTGCTGAAGAGGCCTCTTCTATTGCTTCCTTCAGCGTGATCTTAGGTCTTAGTAATAACTTGCTCTGAAGCACCTTGTCTTTAAGGCCCAGAACAAATCGATCGCGCATGGCCTCTTCTAAATTGTTAAATTCACATGCACCCCCAATGTCTCTTAAACTTGCCATGAAGTCGTTTACGTTTTCGCTTTCCCCTTGATCCCGACGGTAAAACTCGTGTCTCTTAATGAGGCACGATACTTGTGGGGCGTAATGGGCTCTTAACAACTTTTCTAAGTCAGGCCATTCCATTACCTTCACGTCTGCAGCTCCCACCAATGCCTTCGCCATCTTGAAAACTGCCGGACCACAGTGCATGAGAAAGACCGCCCTCTTCTGCTTCTCGGAAATGTCGGCAAGATCGTTTCCTTCCAGATACATTTGGAAACGATCTGCATATGTCTCCCAGTCTTCTGCTGTCGGATCGAACGGGGCTGGGGGGGTGTTCAGCACTGCCATCTCGCTCTCCTTCTGTTCCGTGTTGCCTTCTTCTTCAGGGAGATCCCAGCTTCGTCACCAGTGTTAAGTTTGCATGAAGATACAGACGCGGAGTGCTTCAAGCTCTTTGTTTATTAGTGACTACAGCTCAGAACGAACCCCTTTGGCTGGGCTGCGGCTGCGGCTGCTACTTATAGCCAGCAGCCGCAGTTGCCAGCCAATCAGAGTGCAGGGTTTTCCCACACTTTTTAAACCAATCATTTCTTACATTTTACAAGAACAGTTCAAACTAAACCAATGACTTTAAACCTGCACACATAGCAATATTTAACAGATGTCTTATGAGAATATTTAAGATAAAGTAAGGAAGAAATTTCCACTGTCTACATTTTGCATATTGGCTTGTTTATTTAAACTTAAATCAAGCTTAAATTTTGGCAATCATAAAAATTGTAAAGTTTTTCTACTACGTCTGTTGAAAATATTTTTTTAAAAACCATTAAACTTTGACATAAGTATCCTGTATATTTTCAATATCTGGAATCCTCCTGGCCAGTTGCCTCAACAGAAGGCTGTAAATACAGATGGGAAAAATATATTTTACTGTTAGCATCAACATTCTTGCTTTGCTCCAAATCTTGAGACAGGAATCATGTAATTCAAATGGAAACAGTCAAAGGCATTTTGTCTGAAGCAGAAAATCTAAGCTTTCCTCATATTACAAAAAAAAAATACAGTACAGGTCCTCCTCATTTAAGGACTGGTTGCTTAGTGACTGTTTGAAGTTATGACGGACCCACCACAAGCTGCTTATGACCCAGTTTCAGAGTTCCAACAGCTGTACACACATCCACATTCACATGACAATATTTTGGGGACTTGGGAACTGGCTCAACTTTACAGCAGGGTTGAATTGTTCAGCGGTCACATGACTGCGATCTACAACTGTTTTGCCGGTTTCTGGCCACTTCAAGCAGTTTCCAGGAAAAACCCATAGAATCACTGCAAAATAAGTGGTAAAATCGGGTTTGGTCACATGGATGCCTCAACTTATGTCTTATGACTCACAGAAATTCTGGGCTCCATTATGGTCATAAGTCAAGAAATTATCTGTAATGGATTCAATAAGAGACATTTGCTGCCCTTTGGTTGTTCTACAACGAGGATACTCACCTCACCTTGCACTACCTTTGTGCAATGAATACATCAACCAAGGGCGAGACTACCAGTCAGATGTTTCCCCTATGAAAATTAGCAGCAGAATCTGAAGCAAAACCTTGCTTGTTCTCCTTTCTCCTCATGGCGTTAATCCCTTTTAAATTGCAGGAGAAGTTCAGCTGAAGGCAGCTGAAAAACAGCACCTAAAATAGCCATTTTCAACCTGTAAAATGTTAAGATACATATTAAAATACATAGCCCATTCACAACCACTATGACATTTTGAAAAAACAATTGAGCATTCTATTAGGACAAAAAAAGAGGAGATTCTACCACCTGAACCACTACCTATTTAGACTTTGAGGTCTCCTGGAGAACAAGACTTGTCAAGGCAAGTTGTTTAGGAAGACACTCCTATGTAGGTGAAAAGGGAATGATAGAGACAGTGTATTGCTAAAATTAAACATAGACAGTCCTCTCCACAAATTGGAGTCTTTCTACTTTTTTTTTCTACCATGATATTCAAGACTCCAGGTGTGCTCTGACAAAGCCAGCTAAGTGCCCGGGATCAAGCACAAATAGGCCAGAGAAGTTGAACATGCCTTGCTTTAACAGTGAAATCTATTTATTTTAATCCAATGCCACAAGAAAGGGAGACAAAAGGCCTCTTTTTATTTTAATTTTTGAATAGCTCATCCAGAGCTGTGCGATGGAGGGAGAAATGCTGATATCATGGGAATCCTCTTAAACTTGGCAATTTCACTGGGAACGCTGAAAATGCCTGTGCAGAAATAAATGCTTCCAAACCACCAGTAATAGCCCTGTGGTTGTTGGAGAGACCCTTTCTCCCGTTCAATCTATAAACCAGAAGCAGGATGTTTTTGCAAAGGAAATGTTCTCTGAACCTCAGTTGGCTTTGGAAATAGCATTTACTTGATGACACTGTGCATGTAGGGTTTGGTTTTTGTTGGAAAGGAAGAAGATGAAAAAGGGATTTCTGATTCCTTAAGGAACATCTAAAATGGGATTTGAGGAGCTAGCATCCTATTTTTATTTCTCTTTTTCATATCTGGAAATTCAATCTTTTGACTCTCCCCCCCTCCCTGTTTTCTATGAAATCCTTCAATAAATTTGTCTCAAGAAGAAACTAGCACGCCAGGAAAGCAGCTGTCATAAAATGGGATAAAAATTCTCTTTTTTCTCATTCCAAAGAGAAGCAGCCACAATACTGACCATATGCCTCCTGCAGCAATAGTCTCTATAGCCATAATTGTCAGAACCCAGAGCTGCTGTAACTTTCACTCCACCTTCCTTCATTTCCCCTTCTGAGCCTCCAAGACTCACTGGATGAGATTGTTTGCATTCCTGTTTTGTACGCCTGTCTGTCCTTGGAACAGTTGGGCCTGGAGCATTTGGCTGTCTCTTGCAATTAAAGAGAATGAGCTCCAGAGATATTGGGCCTGTACAGACATTGTCAGAGTATCAGCCCTTCCAATGTAATGTGGCAAAACAAGGGAAGTCCTGGAATTGGAATAATGGAGAAGAATCTTCTGAGGACATTCCCAAGGGAAGGGCAAGTACTCTGTGGCCTGTTAAAATCATGGTGGCCACTGGATGGCAGCAAAGAGTTGTCTAGATCTCTTTACTGCCAATGCCACCTAGTGATCAGATGGCTTTTTTACAGATCTGGTAATGTTATCAGAGAGAATGAAAGGTTTCCCATACTGTGCCTTCACTTTATATTAGGGGTGTCAAACTCAAGTCCCGTGGGCTGTGGGTGCTTAGATCTGGCCTATGGGGCTGGCCTGGAAGTATCAAAGGACCAGCCTGTGGTACCTTTGCTGGCCAAAATGGGGCTTGGGGGCATGTGTGCCCACCCCCCATGGCCAGTTTTGGCCAGCAGAGTGCTGCAGGAGGCTGTGGAGGCTGAAAACAGGCCACAGGGCCCCCACACCCCATTTTGGCCAGCAAAGTGCTGCAGGAGGCATCCATCCTATCTCTCTCCTCCCCGCGCCTACCCTCTCCTGGCCTGCAGAGGAGAACTACAATGCTGATCTGACCATCAAAGAAATCCAGTTTGACACCCCCGCCCTATGTTTTTCAATGAATATGTTGACCCTCCTCATTTATAATATGACCACCACTTCTGATATTTTCCATTTCTCTCCATTAAGTAAGAAAGGGCAAAATAGCCACCCAATAATTTAGGGTTTAGAAAGACAGCAAAGTTGCTGTCTAGTAGCTCCTCAGTGGACTTTACTTTTCTACAATCAGCCTATTAATAACCTGTCAGGTCCAGGTCCAGTCTTGAAGGTTCAATTAAACTGATTTATTGATAAAGCCTATGCACAGGAATCTTCTCAACTAACGGTCAACACCTGTAAGAGTTTATAAGAGCCAAAGGTACTCAGGGGGTAGGGATTGGACTTAATTCACTTGTGATTATGTAAAAATTCTAGGCTGATCCCTCTTTTCACTCTGCCCTCAGGTTCCGCCAGTCCTTCTCCTACTACACTAACAGAATTAAAAAGAAGTAAGAATAAAAATCAGTGCCCCAAAACTGGAGAATACTTGATAAAGTAATCTTCTCACATATTTTTTTAAATACTATAAACATATTTAAAAGAGAAACAAATAGGAAAAAATGCTGAGCTTTCTTGTTGGAAAATGATAATTTAAATGACATAAAGCCGTGATGGTGAACCTATGGCACATGAGCCTTAGCCAAACTTACCTGCACTGCACATGCGTGCACCTCCCAGCTGTTTTTTGGCCCATTTGAGGCCTTTTTCGGCCTCCCAGAGGCTCAAGGAAAGCCTCTGCACCCTTTGGAGGCCAAAAAACAGGCCTGTTTTGTCAAGGAATGGATTTTTTTTCCTGATAACAGATAATCAGAGTTGGAAGGGACCTTGTAGATCATCTAGTCCAACCCCCACCCAAGCCATTTCTGACAGATGGGAGTCCAATCTCTTCTTGAAAGTCTCAAGTGATGGTGCTCCCACAACTTCTGAGGGTAAGCTGTTCCATTGGTTGATTGTTCTCACTGTCAGAAAGTTTCTCCTTATTTCCAGGTTAAATCTCTCCTTGTTCAGTTTCCATCCATTATTCCTACAGATGGTTTAGAAAATAGCTTGATCTTTTCCTCTGTGTAGCAGCCCCTCAAATATTGGAAGACTGCTATCATGTCTCCCCAGTCCTTCTCTTCACTAGACTAGCCAAGTCCAGTTCCTGTAACTGTTCTTCATATGTTTTAGTCTCCAGTCCCCTAATCATCCTGGTTGTTCTTCTCTGTACTTTTTCTAGAGTCTCAACTTCTTTTTTATAATGTGGTGACCAAAACTGGATGCAGTACTCTAGGTGTGGTCTTACTAAGGCTTTATAGAGTGGTATTAGTACCTCACTTGATCTTGATTGTATCCGCCTGTTAATGCATTAGCTTAGGATTGCATTAGCTTTTTTGGCTACTGCTGCACACTGCTGGCTCATATTTAGCTGGTTGTCCACTAAGACTCCAAGATCCCTCTCACGGTTACTGCTATTGAGCTTGGTTTCACCCAGTCTATATGTATACTTTTGGTTTTTCTGCTCTAATTAAGATTAAATAAAAACTTCTTTAAGCCAATAAATTAGGAGGGGGGGAGATAAAGATTTTATTGGTAATCTCTTCTGTTATAACCATTTAATGGGTTATATACTTTGTGGTTATAACTCTAAAAAGTTCAGAGAAAACCAAAGTGCTGTAATGCTTAAAAGGCTGAACTAAAATAAATGCACTAGAACTAGGTGATCTGTACTCAAATTCAGTCTTAATTCAGCTAGGAAATTCATTGTATGAAGCTGTCCTATCTAGGTTGTAAATCCAGACAATCCCTTCCAACCTCCTCTTTCTAAGGCAGGTTGTTGAGAAGGTGGTGGATTTGAAATTTCAGAGGGCCCAGGAGGAGATGAATTATCTGGATTGGTTCCAGTCTGGGTTCAGGTTGAGATATTGCACCAACACCACACTGATCACTCCTGAGGATGACCTATGGTAGGAGCAGGATGGAGAGTGTGACTCACCTGAACCTAGGGTTCTTCATTACTCATTTTCCTTCAGTACCATCAATCATGGCATCCTTCTGGACTAGTTCTGGAGATGGAAGTCAGGAATACCATATTACACTGGTTCTCACATTTCTTCCAGGGATGTTTCAGTCACTGATAATTAGGGAGATAGATTAAGCCTAAACCTCTGTTGTGGCCAAAACCTGACTCATCTAAAGCAACCAAATCACTTTGAAGTCACAACATAATTTTATTAGCATCTGAACACAGAGCAAAGCCTCCTCTGTTGATGCTGAAATACATACAACTTAGCCAATCCTGCAGGCCTTTAGGAAAGCAGCAAAAACCTGTTTGTTTCTTCTGGGCATCTGGGTCAGAATGATTGGAGTTACTATTTGGAAGAATGCAATATGTTCCTGATCCCCAATTAAATTTTGTTTTTGTTTTTATCTGGTATTGCTTATTTTGTTTTTGATATTTTTGTTTAATGGTTTACTGTAGGCTACTAAGAGTTGCCTTGTTCAAATTAGGCAACTATATAAATGATATAAATAAGCAAATAACCTGATGTAAGTTTGAAAAAACAAGCTTACATTCAATTCCAGTAAAATGAAATGGATATGAGTTTGGAAGCCAATGAGATTTCTACATTCCAATGTGGTTAGAAGGGATTTGGTATGTCTCCATATTATATGACACTTATGTGCACATCTGGATCAGGAGCCACTGCTTAGAGTTACTTATTCCTTGGTCACCTCTTGAATGGAATGGGACATGGGATGTGTAGTTATAGTCTGGTATGTGCAGTGATTTTTAATTTTCTATATAATGTTTAAATGGTATTTTTAATTTAATTTGTTAGTCCATTGAACTCTCTCAGGAGATTCAGCAACACATAAATTGCAAAAAAGATATGCATACTTACAGATAAGATAGCAGAGCATTAGAACTGTGTATATATGTTCCTTCCTGCCATCAAATAGCCTTCTGACCTTTGCACCCAGATCCATTAGCCGTGCAGCATTGAGCCAAATCTACCTTAAAGGGTTGTTGCAAGGATATTGTAGGGTAGAAGATAAGAGATATACAAATTGCATAACAGTTGTGTTATATACAAAAGCTCAGTAATAATGAACAAGTGTTCAGAATGAAGCTGTTTTTCCAGTGAGTTTTAGGTACAGTATGCATATTACTGGTAGTTCCCTGCCATAGTAGCATGACCTGGAGGCATTTTATCAGTAGAGGTGGTATTCAGCAGGTTCTGAGCAGTTCTGGAAAACCAGTAGTGAAAATTTTGAGAAGTTTGGAGAACCAGCAAATACCACCTCTGACTGGAGATTTTACAGTATCCTTCCCCTGCCACGCCCACCAAGCCACACCCACAGAACCGATAGTAAAAAAATTTGAATCCCACCACTGTTTATCAAGAATATGCCATCTTCAAAGACAATAACATAAAATTGTTTGTATCTTCTGGGACCACTGACTTTGTTGTTACATGCCTCCATTGAGGGGAGGGGGGTGAAGGACTTTGAAAACAATAATTGGATAGAGTTCCATTCCAAAATGCTTGAAGTCCAAGATGGAGATGAAGATGGAAAGATTGGAGGGGTTGATTTTATCCTTTGAAAGAGAAAAACATCCCCCAAATCTAGTAAAAAGCACATTGGATACAAGTGATGCATAATTCTAATTTTTTTTAAATGTAGTGTGGCTATTAACATCTATGAGAACAAGGGCTGGCACCTGTTTGAGCCCCAAGGTCATTATGTGTTGCTGCCTGATAGTTTGCATGTGCGTACATGCATGATATAGTCCTACATCATGTCAGTTCTTCAAACTCTCCACTCTATTCCTTGGAAAGGTGGGAAATTTAATTCCTATTCCCCATCCAAGTGATCAGGATTGTAATTTCCCTGAAGCTAGAATGCCTGAATGTGTTATTTATAGGATTCTTATAGAGAATGAAATGGTGTTTTATTCAAGTAACAATCCTGTGCTCACTTGCCTGAATAAAGTGAGACTTTCTGCTTTATTGTATAATTGCCCTTGATACTTGTAAAATTGTGTACCATTACACTGATGTTGCAGGTAAGACTCTCAGGCTATACAACAGTCAGGTTGTTCAGCCCCAAGTCTATGATTATAACCATATGTTATGCCCTAAGCTGCTGAGTGTGCTATATTCTAAATCTATGTTCTATTATTATGACACTCATTTCAAGTATTTCTATAAAACAATCCTGGTAATCTCTAGATCATCTAATGTGCAAAAGTATCACATATCCAGATTCAAGTCAATACTTGTATCACAAACTACATTTAATGCCTTCTACAAGAAATAAATCTCTCCCAAGAATGTATTAGATTAGAATGAAAATATTGCCTAGGGGCCCACATTCTGGGATAAACCCACCAACCTCTACAGGATGATTAATATAGTTCCATTTCTCTCTTCTTTTGAAGTTGGGCAATTTATTTTTTTGCAAGAACTAAACTTTCCCCCCAAATGGTCATGCCTGACAAGTTCTCAGTTAAAGCATACCAAAGTCCACTGTTCTTCAATTTTCTTTCTTCCAGGTCTTGGTTTCAATTGTTGTTTTCTTATTTTCCCTGTCACCCCGCTTTTGTTTGCAGTATTAACATGTTATGTTCAATGTTTGTATAGTTTTACTTAATAATTTGTACTGAGCATTTTGAGCATTGCTCTGGGCTTCTTTGGGGGGGGGGGAAGTGATAAAGATAAAAATATAAAAAATAATAAAAAGTATAAAAATAGTCATAATTGGCTCTTCAGCCTGCACAGACCCTTTCAATTATGATTGAGAATATCTTGAATGGGACAAGACTGACATGGCTAGTTTGTCAGAAGGGAGATCTAGGCGTTTGCATGTCTGCAATTTCAATTAATCTGAAAACCACTAGTTGTCTCATAAAAATAATATTTAGTTACTTCCTAGGTAAGCATTTTAGCTATAAGTGGAACATTGCAGTATTTCACTGGATAATAGTTCCTGCATTACTTGATATTCTATGCTAATGTTCAAAAGAATAATAGCCTCTGGTATTTGCTTTGATGTGATTCTGTATTATCTTAAGGAATTTGTTGTCACCTAAACAATGTCTTAATAAAGTATGACATTTTTAATAAGGATTATATGTATACGTATATGATGCAAAAATCCAGATAACCACTAGATGGTAACAAAAACTTTTCTTTATTTTGCCGCTATCTAATGACAATCCAATTCTTGCAGCCCTGATAGCCTTATTTTTAATAAACCACATGGAAAAGAATAAGAAAACTAAGAGATTTAGAACTCTATCACCATACCATGTAAACTATTTAATTCTGATTTTTATACAGCTTATAATATAATAGGTGATGATACTCACCAATTTGTAGTATATTTTACATACAAACTAATATTAATGTAAATATGTTGTTACTAACTCCTATTTCAATCTGACTTGTGTATCTCTGAGATGTTGGGGTAAAAAGAGGAAATAAGAACTTACCAAAAGTTTCCAGTGATTTCACTTGTACCAAATTGGTACATGGCCTGGATAGCTGACAGACCATTTATCTCCAATCATTTCTGTCCACCCATTGCATTTTAGCAGAACGGTGTGCTCCTGGTCCCTTATGTTTAAACGTTTCTGCTTGTGGGACTTATGAACCAGGCATTCTCTGTTGTGGTCCCCACTCTCTGAAACAGCATCCCTTTGGAGATAAGGATGGTGTCCTCTCACCTGAGCTTCCAGAAAACCTTGAAAATGTAACTCTTCAACTCATTGTTTAATGGCCCCTGTTTTGTTAGCAGAATATTTTAGTCTGGGTTACCTGTTTCTTCTGTTTGTATGTGGTTTCAGTTCTGTACACTGCTCAGAGTCCACTGGAGTTGGGGAGCCCAAAGATTTAAACAAATAAATAAGCAAACAAACACATACATAAATTAATCTGCTCCTGTGAAATTTCAGCAGTTTCTGCAATCAGAAGATGAAGTGAATCAACCTAAGCACAACATTTATAAGGATGTGCTACTTATGTCTCAGGTGGGTTTCCTGGAAGCTGGGATTAATCCACTTAATGATATACTTTGTGATCAAGGCAGCATCACCCCTCCCAGGTAAGCACCGTATGGTATATTTCCAAGAGTAAGATAACACCAATCCTTTTAATACAACAGCCAGACTGGAAAAAAGCAGCTCTGAATCATATATATTGACAATACATCCAGGATAATGCCACAAATGAAGACATAATTCAAACCACTGTTCAGGATTCTGGTCTGACTCATTTTTCTGGAACTATTTAAAAAAAAACAGGGCAAAACTATTGTTATAGAATTGTCACTTTTTTCACTTAAATCCACTACAATATTCTTAGATCTCAAATGATTTTTTTTTATCACAGGAACATTTGATTTCCTTCTAGGAGAATATTTAATGCCAGAAAAGCATTCTTGGATCCCATGCAGCAGCTCTCCACACGTTCAGAATATTTCAACTGGAGTAGAAGGGTGATAGTGAAGTATTTCTTTTCTTTCCAAACATGCAGTCTGTGTACATTGTACACACAGTTACGAGGAAATGGAGGCAGTAGCATGCTGCCATAATCTATTTCAGAACTCTGACAAAGGTTTGATACTGATATTTTGAAAGCTTGGATCTTCAAGGCCCCAGGGAAATTCTTGTTCATTCCTGTATGTGAAGCGAAGACCCCTTAAATCTCTTGATTTCTCTGGCTGAGCGAGAAGAAAGTGATTCTGCCTAACAGGAAACTCCCTTGTCAAATACACTGTCTACTTTGTATGATTTCAGTTATTATAGGTGCCTCTTTAAAAATACTCTTTTGACTGGCTACAATAGTCTGAGGAAAAGAATGTACATCTGGACTCAATCAAAACTGAAGTGTTTCCCCTGACCTACTGAGAACAAAGGGCAATATATCTCCACTTCTGTGTGTTCTCTACCATAGGAGCAGGGATGAGCCCCATCATAACATGGTGACATATATGAAAAACAAAGCCAAGGGCAGAAGGGATACAAAATACTGAGAGGGTTGAGGAAACAGCCACCCATTGCCCCTGTTAAGTTTGCATGAAGAGTCAGACGCGGAGTGCTTCAGTGAAGAGTTTATTAGTGACTACAGCTCATAACGGACCCAATTTGGCTGGGCTGCGGCTGCTACTTATAGCCAGCAGCAGTTGCCAGCCAATCAGAGTGCAGGATTTTCCGCACTTTTTAAACCAATCATTTCTGACATTTTACAAGAACAGTTCAAACTAAACCAATGACATTCAAACCTGCATACATAACACCCCTCCCCACTAGGTTCAGTCCATACTCAAACCCCAACCTATCTAATGTATTCTTTTAAATAGGTGGGGCTCTTACATGTCGTTGAGACCTTCGTGGTTCAGAAGTTTTGATGTTCTCACCCAGTGAGAGAGGAAATGTGTCTGTTGACATTTCCTACTCGGCTTCCAGTGAAAGAAGACCCTGTTTGATTGTTACAATCTGGTCTCTCCTCCCAATCCATCTCCAACCCAATGTCAGCACCCAAGTCAGGTAGTGATGTGCAATCTTCCACTTCTAAGGATGGATTTTGGCATTGTGACAGGTTTTGGGATGGTTCCTGTCGTAATGGCTTGTTACACATGGGATTGATTCTTGCTTGCTGATTATCCTCATGCTCCTCCCCTTCCCCCCTAGAAAAGGCATTAGGTATGGGAACTAGAGAGGAACAATTGCGATGTTCCTGAGGTAATCTGGATCTAAGCTGATCAATGTGCCTGCTCCAGAGGACTCCATCCTCTGTTTGCACCCTGTAAGAATGAGGGCCTGTGATTTGAGTTATTTCAGCAGGAATCCATGAAGGTTCACCCATAAGGTTCTTAGCATAAACAGAATCACCCACACTGAACGTGCGAACTTTGCTAGTGGAATCTAGTGGTGCGTTGGGTGCGTAAGTGGGATGAAGGCGGTCAAGGGAAGACCTAAGTTTCCTACCCATCAACAACTCTGCTGGGGATAAGTTAGTTGATGGGTTAGGAGTGATGTGCTGAACACTAAGAAGTTTTCAACTTTCTCAGTGATGTCCCCAGGACCCAATTGCTGAAGCTTTTCCTTGGTAAAACGTACCATGCGTTCAGCCGCCGTTAGCCAAAGGGTGCCCAGGGGCAGTCAGGGCATGTCTGATACCCTGTTGTGCTAGATAGGATTCAAAAAGGTTGGATGTAAATTGAGGGCCATTGTCAGAGACAAGAACATCAGGTAACCCGTGGGTTACAAAAGTTTTTGAGCTGTTTGATGACAGCATCAGTTGTGGTGGATGCCATAGGGATGACCTCTAGCCATTTGGAATATGCATCTACTATAATAAAGAAGGTGTGCCCTCTGGTAGGGCCAGCGAAATCAATGTGAATCCTAGACCATGGGCCCCTAGGACATTCCCATTCCTGTGTGGGGCCAGAGGTGGTGCAGGCCTGACTACCTGACAGTTGGGACAAGATGCAACCCAGTTTTCAACCATTTTGTCAATACCTGGCCACCATACATAACTCCTGGCCAATCCCTTCATCCTTACAATACCTGGATGACCCTCATGTAACATTTCCAAAACCTCTCTTTGCAGTTTTGCAGGAATAACCACCCTGTTACCCCACAAAATACATCCTCTTAATACAGATAATTCAGTTTGCCTGGATTTAAAAGGTTGGGCAAGTTGAGGTAGATCTTGAAGAGGCCAACCTTTCTTAATCCAGCCTATAACAGGAGCCAATACAGTGTCTTTGGCAGTCTCTCTGGCAATTTCAGCAGCGTGTACTGGAAGCTTGGCAACAGTTTCTAGGAAAAAGGTGTAAGTCTCAGGAGCAAAGTCCTCAGTGTGAGAAGGAAGTGGGCAGCGACTCAAAGCATCTGCATGTCCAATGTCTTTGCCAGGCCTGTGGATGAGTTTGTATGAATAAGCAGCAAGAAATTCAGTCCACCTCAGCATTCTTGGTGACAGGATAGTGGGTGTAGGTTTGTCTCCTGCCACAATGCCTAACAGAGGTTTGTGATCTGTGACAATGGTAAATGTTCTCCCATATAATACTCATGGAATTTCTTGACAGCTGCAACAATTGCCAATGCTTCCTTGTCCAATTGGCTGTAATTCCTCTCTGCTTTGGTCAAGGTGCGAGAGTAAAATGCAATAGGGCTTCCTCCCGCTGGGAAGCCTGTGGCTCAAACCCCCCCACTCCAAAGGGGATGCATCACAAGTCAGTACAACAGGCAAATTCTCAGAGAACTGTATCAGTACAGCATCAGACGTGATTAGTCTTTTAATATTGTTAAATGCAGATTGTTCCTTCTGCCCCAGACCCAAGCAGACTTTTTGTCAGTAATCTGTGTAAGTGGTTCTGCAATGGTTGCCTTCTGAGGTAGGAACATGTGATAAAAGTTAATGAGTCCAAGGAAGGCTTGCAAATCTGTTTTGCATTTTGGTCTAGGGGCTTCTTTGATTGCTTGAACCTTGGCATCTGTAGGGTGGATGCCATGCTTGTCAATCATATAGCCCAAGAACTCAACCTTGTCAGTTTAAGAGTGCATTTTTCTTCCTTGACTTTTAACCCCGCTTTCTTGAATCTGGTAAGGACTTCTCTGAGTCTCTCTTGTAATTGAGTGTCATTTTCAGCAGAGATTAACACATCATCAAAGTAAGGCACTACCCTGGCAGTCCTTGGAGCATCCTTTCCATAAGGCTTTGGAAGATGCCTGGTGCCACGCTTACTCCAAACTGCAACCTTTTACATTTGAAGGCACCTCTATGAGTCACAATGGTTTGGGCCTCTGCAGTGGCATCATCAACTGTTAGTTGTTGATATGCCTGGGCCAGATCCAATTTGGCAAAGACTGTACCCCTGCCAAGTGAATGTAATAAATGATGCACCACTGGAACTGGATATGCTCTGTTGAAGCATGGTTCAATGTCCCCTTATAGTCTCCACAGATTCACTGACCCATCAGTCTTGACTGGTGTGACTATGGGTGTCTCCCATCTGGAGTGGTCAGTGGGCTCTAAAACTCCTTGAGCTATTAGTTTATCTAATTGTGCATCAATTTTTTCCTTTAAGGCAAATGGGACCCTTCTGGTCTTTAAACAAATTTGGGCACCTTGGGATCTAGGTTGAAAGTGATAGGGGTCCCCATATACTTGTCCAATCCGTCATTGAAGACCTCTGGAAACTCAGACTTCAAGGCCTCCTCCCATTCAGTGTTGCTCACGTGATTGATGCCAGTCACCTCGATGCCTAATGGATTGAACCACTCAAGTCCCAGCAAGCTTGGGCGATCCTTGTCCACGATGGTCAGGGGCAAACGTTTGGTGTGGCCTTTGAACTTCACGTTGAATTCTCTTGTTCCAGCTACTGGAATCTTGTTCCCTTGGTAGTCTTTAAGAGTCAGTGCTTGCTTCTGGAAATGTTTCTTCTGAATGTTTGGGAGTAGTCTGTGAATAGTGTCCCATGACACCATAGATAAATAGGAGCCTGAGTCCACTTCCATTTGGCAAGGCCTTCCTTCAATTAGTACCTTCACATGTACTTTTCTGCTTCTTAAGGGTGAAGAATGACCAATGGTGACTGTTTGATGAGTTTCATTCTTCCCATTTGCTTCTGTGCTTCGCCCCATTTTCTCACTGAAGTTGTTAGGCTTGAATTCTTTATCAGGAAACTTTCTTCTGTGGGGTGGAGTTCTGGATGATTTGCAGACTCTTGCTAGGTGACCTCTTTTTCACAACGGAGGCAGATGGTATCAAGAAACTTGCATTCAGTGCGGGGTGGCTTCCCCACAACCTCTGCAGTAAAAATCTTGCCTCTTTCTTCCCTGGGTCTTTCTTTTTCCTCTCCATTCTGAGTCTATAAATTCCTTCCTCCACCTCACTACAGTCTGACTCAGAATCTATTTGCTCGCAATGAGTTGTTGTGGACTTTTCCACATCAGGATGGCTTGAGGCCTTGTTAATTTTCTTCATGGCTGCTGCTGAGGACTTGGTGGCTTCTGCTGAAGAGGCCTCTTCTATTGCTTCCTTCAGCGTGATCTTAGGTCTCATTAATAACTTGCTCTGTAATACCTTGTCTTTAAGGCCTAGAACAAATCGATCGCGCATGGCCTCTTCTAAGTTGTTAAATTCACATGCACCCCAATGTCCCTTAAACTTGCCATGAAGTCATTTACGTTTTCACTTTCCCCTTGATCGCGACGGTAAAACTCTTGTCTCTTAATGAGGCACGATACTTGTGGCGTAATGGGCTCTTAACAGCTTTTCTAAGTCAGGCCAGTCCATTACCTTCACGTCTGCAGCTCCTGCCAATGCCTTCGCCATCTTGAAAACTGCCAAACCGCAGTGCATAAGAAAGACCGCCCTCTTCCGCTTCTCGAAATGTCGGCGAGATCGTTTCCTCCAAATACATTTGGAAATGATCCGCATACGAGTCCCAGTCTTCTGCCAGATCAAACGGGGCTGGGGGTGTTCAGCGCAGCCATCTCTCTCAGCTTGTTTTCCGCCGTCTTCTCTTCAGGAAGGATCCCACCTTCGTCGCCAGTGTTAAGTTTGCATGAAGAGTCAGACGCGGAGTGCTTCAGTGAAGAGTTTATTAGTGACTACAGCTCATAACAGACCCGATTTGGCTGGGCTGCGGCTGCTACTTATAGCCAGCAGCCGCAGTTGCCAGCCAATCAGAGTGCAGGATTTTCCCGCACTTTTTAAACCAATCATTTCTGACATTTTACAAGAACAGTTCAAACTAAACCAATGACATTCAAACCTGCATACATAACAGCCCCAACACAGTAACTGGTTTATTTTTGAAAGT
Organism: Naja naja; assembly: GCA_009733165.1. NCBI lineage: Eukaryota > Metazoa > Chordata > Lepidosauria > Squamata > Elapidae > Naja > Naja naja. The sequence continues at coordinate 125,461,826 of CM019149.1, read as the reverse complement.
GAAAAATTCTTTCCATGTTTTGCATTACAAAATAGTGAAAAGGGAGTTAACCATCATACATGAGATGTGGTAAGAACTTTCCAAGATGTGTCTCAAAGGTGCTTTTTTCCAAAGACAATGGGGCTGCCTTGGTTTTTTATTTGAAAACATTTAGAAGCTTGTCAAAGAAAAAAACCCAATATATAGTCCAGTTGTCTTTTGGGAAAACACCTTTGGAACAATCATGACCTGGATGATTGAAAATCTCCATAAAGATGTGCTTCAAAACTGCAAACAATAAAATGTGCCCATCACCCACAAGTTAAGAAATTTATGCAATTCTAAGGCAAATCAGAGAGAAGTTCCCTTTCTCACATTTCCTCTCTCAAAAATCTTCATACCATGAATGATAGAATAACAGAATTGGAAGGGATTTTGGAGGTCTTCTAGTCTGACCCCTGTTCATGCAGGAAACCCTATTCCATTTCAGAAAATGGTTCTCCAATCTCTTCTTAAAAACCTCCAGTGTCAGAGAACCCATAACTTCCACTGATTAATTGTTCTGTCAGGAAATTTCTCCTTAGTTCTACGTTGGTTGACCCACCCCCTACTTTAGTTTTCACTGATCCCATCTATCTTTCTGGGGGCACTTCAACCAATATCTTCTTCATAGTTCTAGTATAGAGAGTGATAAGGCTTTCATGCCCTGGTTGATGCCTTGATCACAGAGGTGTTTTAATAATTAAAAGGTGAAATCAAAAACAAAAAGGAATATGGGGAGAGTGTCCTTGAGGTGTGCTCATCTATCAAAAAGTCATTGTATCCCATTCCATCCACCTTTTATTTAAAACTTGCATCACATAGACTAAAAAAGGTAGTCTCCTACAAGTCAAGTTCAGCTCCTGAGGATTACATGAACCTAGTATGTAATTTTCATGACAACATATTTTTCAACTTCTTAGTCTGGCATTCCTCCCTCAGATTTTCTGGTGGTCTCCATCCAAATAATCATGAGGTATAACTCTGTTTAGTTTGTTCAAGATCACCCAGAATGAATTAGATGCTTGACCTGCACTGAAGACGTATTGCTATTTAAAAACCTGTGTTCTTCTTTTCTGGCATATTTCAACCTACGTATATGATTCCTTTGAAGGAAACTTGGAACTTGGTATGATAGTGCCCATCTACTCTGTTGGGGAAAAAAACCTACCGATGAGAACTTTTTGGAAAGATGGCCATTAATTGCCCCACACATATCATGTCAGTAGCTTTAAAAAATATGGGCAAGACATCTCTTTCTGTTATATGCCTACAGTATGCAACTGTCAAAGATTCCACCTCCCATTTTCTGGGAACCAATGCAATGATCAGTACCAGAATCTGCTAGGTCTAATCCCCAGTGCTCTCAAATGGAACAAGAAAACAGTGCAGAGAAGAGCAACAAAGACGATAAGACGTCTGGAGACTAAACCATATGATGAATGATTGAGGAAACTAGATTTGTCTAGTCTAATGAAGACAAAGATTAGGGATGATATGATAGCAGTCTTCTAGTACTTGAGGACCACCATAGAGAAGTGGTCAACCTATTCTCCAAAGCCCTGAGGGCATCACAAAATGGGTGGAAGATCATTAAAGAGAGATTAAAACTAGAACTAAGGAGAAATTTCTTGACAACAAGAACAGTTAATCAGCAGAACAGCTTACTCCAGAAGTTATTGGCGCTCCATCACTGAAGGTTTTCAAAAAAACTGGACAGCTGTTTGTTAGTCCAACCATTACTCAAATCCTTGAATAGGGATTGGACTAAACCTCCAAGGTCCCTCCCCAACCCACCAAGGGTCAATTCAGAGACCAATCAGGGTTACAGATGTGGCCACATGACATAAACTACATTTCCCAGGATACCTTAACTACATTTACCATGATGCATCCCTTAAGGGGACAGCTCCCAATTCCTAAGTAACTATCCCAAATCCCATTAACTCTAAACTGGCTGGACAGCACATCCCATCCAACTCTATTATTCTATGTTCTAAGTTTGAGATGTTAAAGCAGTGAACAAATACCTGGAAGAGTACATAAAAGAGATGGAGAATACAAGTTTCTGTGTTACTTTGCCCAAGGCAAAGGAAAACTTTGGTCTCTTTATTCCTCACAAATAAAAAACTCCAAAACACAAGAGGAGATGAAAAAAAAAGAACTTTGGAACCACAGCAAAATAAAAGAAATATCAGTCTGGTCTGCATTCTGCTGGACCGAACAGAGATTCCTAGGAAAGTTATCCTAGTTTCAGTAGCTAAGTACTAAGCCTTTAAGAAATCCAAGAATGTATGTATAAAAATTCAGATTAATAAAGACACAGTCTATAGACTTAGGAGACTATGACTCATAATAATCCAAATGCAGATGGACCTCAGTTGGCAGGTAATTGCATAACAAATATATAAGCCACATCATGATTTTCTCCCCCTGCCAAATATATGGTGTTTATGAGTTAATAGTTAGTGCATTAATATTGGGCTAGCTCTCCCTCTCATAGCCCTAGGAAGCAGGCAGGGCAAATTACTTCTGAAAAATCTTGCCAAGAAAACTGCAAAGACTAGTTGAGGCAATTGCCCAAAATCAAGGCAGCTTAACACAAAGACACCAAAATAAATAAATAAATAAATAAATAAATAAATAAAGTATACCTGTAAGACTGTAGTGTGTACAGAACAAATGTCTTTTCAGTTGTGAGTATTATATGTGACTCCTTGAAGTGTGTCATAAATATAGTGAAGGCAAGGGAGGCGATTGCCTTAAATCTGCAAGCACAAGATATCCCATGTCGCTCACTCCTTTCCCCATGCCTTTTAACATACATGATCATACAGGATAAGGCAATCATACATGGAATGCAGAAATCTAGACAACTACTGGATGATTGCAAAGAGCTAGATTTTTCTGTATCTTTTTGCTGCCATGTCTTTTTGCAGCTCAAACATTTCACATTGTCATGTACATAGACATACATGGCATGAAGCTGGCTAGAAAGACAAGACTTTTATCTCTGGCTACTATATCCTAATGTTGCATTGGAAAAACAATAATATTGCAAGACCATAATACTTGGAAAAAATACTATTACACTGGAAAAAAAATACTATTAGGCAGCTGTTAAAATTTAACCTGCTTCAACCAATTGTATTTTTAAAACATTCTTAAAACCAGGAAATCTCAAATGTATGCGTACTAACACAATCCAATTATTGTTCTAATTCATGTTCAAATTATCCTGATAAAAATTGTCTAGTATGATATCTAGTATTACTATTTTTATTACCAATCAGATCCCCATATAAAACCCTTAGGCATTATAAAAACGGAGTTTTTTTTAAAAATGCCATTATAATAAAAGCAGCAAACCTTTTCTTTCAAAAATAGTCCTAAAAACCATCATTCATTTTATTGAAAGAGCAAACATTAAACAGGCGTGGGAGAACAAAAATATTCCCAGTCTGGCACCGAAAGGAAGGTAACATAAGCACCGGTCAAATTTTTCCTGGGAGAACATTCTTACACTATGATGTTTAGCAGCAGCACGAACTTCAGGTCAAGTTAACAGAGGGTAGATTAGACCAATGATTAATATCAATTGACCTCTTAATATCTGGTAGATTTTAGAGGGATTCAAAGTGGCAATTCTTGGTTTCTTAAGGAAGAGGATATGATGATGAGGCTTAGACCAGATATTCCTAAACTACTGAAGCATCCTGAATATGCAGTCTATCTTTGTAAATTTAAACCAAGTTGGCAGAGCATAAAAATCCCAGAGCTGTTTCTTTGTTCTTTTTAAGTCCATCTCCGATGTTATGTAAATAAACTGCATGAAATTCCTCTAACAACTAGGCAAACTGGAAGCTCCTGTTGAACAAGTAGAGTGACTTGGGACAGTTAAAATCGTCTGCTTTGCTTTCTCAAATAAGGCCTCAATCTTGGAAAATTGAAGGGCATCCTGTCTGTAGGTGAAGGCTTTTCAGTATAGCAAAAAGAATTTGATAGGATCCTCCGTTGCCCCAGACTTAGTGCCGCCTGCTCTACACTGGTCTGGGGCTGTACCTGGCTCTGTAATGTTCCCCTGTAATAAATGGAAACCCCTCGATTCATTCTTACTGACAAATCAGCTTCAGATGCTTCCTTAAGAGTTAACCCCTTCAATATTGTACCCTTCCCTGTAACCCTTCTTAGGATCAGCGCTTTGCAGCTTTCCTAGAGCTGACCTCTGAAGGGTTAAGCAGCTGCCTTTTCCCAAGACAAAGGAGACCAGCCGTTAATCAGGCTGGAATTTGGAGTAATTGCACGTTGACAGAGGAGCTTGATGGCTGCTGACCTTGAACAGGGATGTGAAATGGCAAATATTTATTCACATAGAAGTAGACCTGGTCCTTGCTGCCATGTTAAGAGAGTTAGGAGCTATGCCGTGCTTCCTGGGTGCTGTCCTAACTAATAGGTAAAGAAAAGTGGCTGCATCCAGAGGGAAGTGTGATAATGGGGTTATTTGAAAATAAGATGACCAACAGTGGCGTGTCACTGTTCAAGAAAGGGAGAGTTGTGTAACCAAGCAAGCCGTGGTTGCAAATATAGCAAAGCCTGCAATGGGTGTAAATCATGGTTGTTTGGCACAACATGCTCCAATAACTTTTAAATGATTCTGTGACAAATATTTTGTGGATGACATGGAATAATATTGCATGGAATGTGTCATTGGTGGAGCATTTCAGGCTCTTACTATGAATTTAGCAGGGCTTTGGATGTACAGATTTGATAGTCTCATTTTCCATTACTTATTATGATGAGGCTTCATAGCATTCCGTTTGTTTGAAAAGAAAATTAGGGGTCAAAGAAACCAAAGGATTTATGCTAGTTCATATAGAAATTCTGGCAAAATTGTGCAGTTTGCTAAAGTTTATTTGCTAAAATGTACTTTTATGCCATTTTTTTTGTACCAATAAGTTCACATTTCAATCTGCCTGATAGAATGAGACACATAGCTCCAGGTGTGTCAGCAAAGTATACAGTAGTAAAAAATGGCAATTGTGATGGTACAGTCAAGACTCCAATTCTAGATGGCAATTGTGATGGTACAGTCAAGACTCCAATTCTATGTGTGATGCATATAAAAACAGGCAGAACTTCCAGGGCATCTCTAGAGCTTTTTGATCATGCCCTCTGAACACCCTTGCACAGCCACAAAGAAGTCTGCACACATTCTGTTTCTTTGCATTAAAAAATTCCTTCAATTCAGAGAGGAACTGAGCACTGTAAGAAAGAGTGGCCTTAATCTCACCCTTTCCTTGGCGTGCAAAGAACGAAACTGGGCAGTAACATGAATGGGATTGTCCAGTCCACGGTTTTTCAAACTAAGCAATTTTAAGATTTTTAAGACCTTCAGCTCCCAGAATTTCTCAACCAGCTGGTTTAGTCTATTAGTTCTTGTTTCACATAGAACTACAGTTATTCAGTCCTTTTGTGAAATCACATACCCTGCCAGCAGTTGATTTCAAATAGAACTTCCAAAGTTTAATATCCAACATAAATATCCTAGTTTTAAATATCCTAGTTTTAAATATCCTAGTTTTAAAAGCAGGAAAGGGCAACCCCTCTGCAATCTCTCTCTCCCTCCCTCCCTCTCTCTCTCTCAGGGTGGGCTTCAAAAATATCAGCAACCAGTTCTCTGCCTGGTTGCTGGGTGGGCATGGCCTAGGTGGCCTCCTGCACCATGGCGAGGGCCCTGTTTTTGCCCTCCCCATGCTATGAAGGCTTTCCTCGAGCCTCTGGGAAGGTGAAAACGGCCTCCCCCAGCTCTGGAGGTCCTGGGGTGGCTGGAATCAGGGTCCGTTTCCGGCCTTACAGAACTTCCAGGATGCCCATTTTTCACCCTGCCCAAGCTCCAGAGGCTTTTCTCAAGCCTCTGGGAGGGTGAAAACACCCTTTCCCATGCTCCAGAGGCCCTGGGGAGGCTGGAAACAGGGCCCATTTCTGGTCTTCTGGAGCCTCCAGGCGGCCCATTTTTCACCCTCCCCAAGCCTCCGCGTGGGTCCTGGCATCCAACAGGCCACGTGGGGACTCCTGGGAGGGGCAGGGTGTTATGTATGTAGGTTTGAATGTCATTGGTTTAGTTTGAATTGTTCTTGTAAAATGTCAAATAGGATTGGTTTAAATAGTGCGGGAAAACCCTGCGCTCTGATTGGCTGGCAACTACTGCTGCTGGCTATAAGAAGCAGCCGTAGCCCAGCCAAGTCAGGTCCATTCGAGCTGTAGTCACTTAATAAACTCTTCACTGAAGCTCTTCGCGTCTGACTCTTCATGCAAACTTAACACAGGGTATGCTGGGTGGGGCCAGCCAGGGGTGGGATTTGCTGGTTCATTAAGGATTATGTTCAGTTAAGGTTCATCGAACTGGCCATAAAACTAGCTATGGGTTTGCCCGAACTGAGGTGAACAGGTAGCAGCCCACTCCTGTATCTATCTATCTTATTTATCTTAGCAGCACAGGACAAATAGTGTTGAGATGCTGATATCTTTGGGGCATTCACACTTGAGTGCAAGTTGGCTTGTTGTACTGAATTTATTTTAAAGCAAAATAGATGCCTTCAGCCTTTTTAGACTTGAGTATGTGTCTTGGTTTCAGTCTTAACTCCAGGTAACTGCCTGGACAAGTCTATTCAGTTTTCTTGGCAACAAGTGGTTTGCCTTGCCTTCTTCCTAGGGCTGAGAGAGAGAGAGAGAGTGACTGGCCCAAAGTCATCCAGCTGGCCTTGTGCTTAAGGCAGTTTCATGCTTTTCTACCCTGGTGCCTTAACCACTACATGAAACGTCATCTCATTCTGTGCAGGTTTAATTCACCTTTCTTTTTTACATAGAAAAACCCTCCAGAGAAAATAATCCCTAAATTAATTTTAGCATTTTTGCTGACCAATTTTGTCAATGGAACATGGTTGTGGGGGCAGGAAGGGAAGGTTGTAGAAAAGGAGCTCCGTGTGTGGCAGTTTGCCCATCACTGTGTAAAGTTGGATTCATCTACTTACAACATTTTTCTGCTTTTGTAATATTTATAGAGAAGGAAGGGGTGCTCATCATTCAAATTTACACACACACAAAAAAAGAGAGAAAGGCTGAAAAAGAAACTCTTACATGAGAAAGCTTGACTCAGAGACAAAGATGGTCACGGACTATGGATGATTACTCCTTGATGCCCCTTCAGGCTTTGCCACAGTGTCGGCAAAACACAATCTTCCTGTTTTTGGGTTATCTTGCCACATGGGGCTGGGAAACGGCATTGTTCACATGGATCTTTCCTGGGGGAGGATAACCTGAGTCCTGGGCACAGTTGTTGCTGCTGCAGTATCTCCCCAAACTTGTTTCAGTCTCAGACATCTCTTGTTGTATCTTAAACGCCTGTCAGAGCTTAGCTGTCCCTGTCTAGGAGTCAGGATCTGGACTACAGCCAAGCTCTAATGTTACCAGAAAATGGTTAGCTATAGTTTTCAGTAGTAATTCATTGCAGATCTCATTTATGTTCAGTTAAGGGTGGCTTTTCAGGACCCTCACAGAGAATTTAAATTAAATTTAATAAAACTGGGAAAATAACGTTCTTGAGACACCGGAGGTTATTGAAAAGAAATGCCACTCATTTCTTCTAACAAAGATCAATAGTTCTGTTTTTTGGTACTCAGCTATAATGATAAATGTTATGCTAAGGTAGGACAAGGTCTGTTGCAGAACTGTGTACTTGCTGCTGATGGCTTGTTTATTCGTTTATTTATTAAATTTGTTTGCCGCCTATCTCACCACAAAGCAACTGTCTTCATCATGCTATCTTTTTCTGTTAACAACAACAACCCCACTAATGTAGTAAACAATTGGATGATAAAGAAGCATTAACAGCTTTGAAAATACCATAGAAAAAGCCATGGTTGTATGCATCTCACTGAGCTCTTCCAAGCACCCATTCAGATAGAAAGCTACTTTAGCTTAATATTTACTGAACCCATTACCTATCCACAATGACTATGTTATGGTGTGACAACAACAATTTCAACATATATTCATTTGCTTTATATAGCAAATGAGCAAAAATTTGATGTAATTGGACAATATAAACAGGGTCATGGCAACATTAAAACAGGACAAGATGTTGGAATGCCTGATTTATTTATTTATTTTATTTTCTATAACTACTATCTGACTTAGTTAACCATGCATTTAAATTGTAAGTGTACTTTTTTCATCCTTTACTGCAATATTTCACTAATATCTATATAAAAATTTACATTTAATTTTTTTCTTTTTCTTTTTACTTTGAACTGGAAACAATTATCATATTTTCCATAGAAGTATCACTACGAATAATGTGAATTCAACCATTTTGGGAGATTTATTTACTACACTAATCAAAACCTGCCAGTAATTCAACTTAACTCCAGTATTTGTGTTTGTATTTCCAATGACAAAGAATTTTAAAAAATAAGGTAACATGATAAAGCCGCTAAGTTTATATTTCTCCTTTGTGGCAAAACTGTTCAAACTCATTACATATTTTGATGTACAAATCACTTTCTTTGCTCTTAGCTCATTTAACAAGAGGTCTTGACCTAAACTAAGAATTTTGCTTTATGGCCAGCCCTTTAATAATTCAGTCTGAAAGAAAAATGTGCAGGCTCAAATGTTTGAGGTTGAATTCTGCAGTGTAACTGTTCTTAGCTGGTAAAATAAAGTTTGATTCTGTTTCTCAGTTGCTATTACTGATCTAAACTATGCTGTAGCCAATGTGCAGCTGAGAGCCAAATACTGGTTAGCTAAAAATTAATAGATTTGTTCCCAGTCAATAATTAAACTGAATTAAAGGAAATTTCACATTTCAAATAGCCCAGTTAAAGATTCTGAATGTTCAGGTTTGCGTCATATGAACGGCCTTAAAAGTGACTCAACACATCAGCTTAAATAATTGAAATTCTGTAATTATATTGAATTTGTAAAAGACTTCTGCTGTACAGCTTGAGAAGATCCTGTTATGTATGCAGGTTTGAATGTCATTGGTTTAGTTTGAACTGTTCTTGTAAAATGTCAAATATGATTGGTTTAAAAAGTGCGGGAAAAACCCTGCACTCTGATTGGCTGGCAACTGCGGCTGCTGGCTATAAGTAGCAGCCGCAGCCCAGCCAAGTCGGGTCTGTTATGAGCTGTAGTCACTAATAAACTCTTCACTGAAGCACTCCGCGTCTGACTCTTCATGCAAACTTAACAGATCCTATGCCCCATCTCTTAGACTCAGCTGGATTTTTATCCTGAGATGGACTTGTCATGTTTAGCTGCATTCCTTTGTTTTTTTAAAGGACCTGGCAAATGACTAAAAAGATCACCCAATTTAAGTATGCATTAATCCTTCGAGCAATGGCTGAAGAAGAGGAAAATAAAAAAGGATCTATTATTAACTTTACTTGCCGCTATGCTGTGCCTTTATCCAAAATGGATTTCAGGGAGATAAACATAAAAATCGAATAATATTAAAATAACACTTAAAACAAACAGTGCCACCTTAAATGTCTTGATAAGGTGGTCACAGAAATCTAACAAATAATATTTTATGAAATTTACAGTAATTTAATACTGTGAATTGGATCAAGGTTTACTGATCACAATATATTGTAATCCAGAGACAAAAACCAAAGATTTTTCATCCAGCTATAAAGAATTTAACATGCCTGAGCAAAAAACAACGGGTGTCAGTTGTAGCTCTGTGTACAGCAGGCTTCCCAGAAAAGGCCCTGTCCTCCATGAATGCAGAACTCATGACAATGGAACTAAGTATAGGGCTTTCCTAGCCTATTTTAAGGCACAGACAGGCTAATAGGGAAGAAAACATTTCTTCATAAATTTGGCTCTCGTGCTATTTAGGAGTTTAAAGTTATGTTCCAGCATTGTGCTTGAGTTCAGTAATATGGCCATTCTCGGGAGGTGGCAGGAATGAAGAGGCCAGTGCATGCCAATTTCCAATTTTAAAATAATTATTTAAATGAAAACAAATAAGAAAAATATTACTATGCCATTATTTCTGGGATGCTTAACTCGGTTTGTAGTTATGATGGACCATCGCTGCAACCATTGAATTTGGTATGGAAGAACTGGTGGGAAAAATAAATGACTAGTTACCTATTTAAGGACTACATGAGAACTCTTACATATAGTTTTGAGGAAAATCAGTAACAGTAATAGAATTGGAAGGGACCTTGTCCTTGAACTCTCCAACCTCCCTCTTCTGGGAGACCTATTCAATGCTATTTCTGATAAATGGCTAGGGCACTCACAACTTTAGAAGGCAATTTGTTCCACTGGTTAATTGTTCTCATTGTTTGGAATTTTTCCTTAGTTCTACTCTCCTATTTCCTCCTCTTGTCCTGCCTACAGGTGCTTTGGTAAATAAGTCAGCCCGCTCTTCCCTGTAGCAGCCCTTTAAGTATTGGAAGACTATTGTCATGTCATTTCTGGTCCATCTTTTCACTAGACTAGGTATACCCAGTCCCTGCCATCATTCTGCATTTGTTTTAGCTTATAGGCCTATAATCATTTTTGAGCTCTTTTGGTTTCTAGTCCCTCTTCTCTGAACCCTTTCCAAAATCTCAACATCCTTTTTTGTATCGGGATGACCAAAACTGGATGTGGTATTCTAAGTGTAGTTTTACCAAGGCTTTGTACAACAGTACTAATACTTCATGGGATCTTGATTCTATCCCTATGTTAATGTAACCTAGGATTACATTGGCTTTTTTTTTTTGGTTTCACCTGGTCTGTGCTTGCACTTTTGATTTTTCTTGCCTAAGTGTAAAACTTTGCTTTTATCTATGTTAAATTTTATTTTGTTGGATTCTAACAGTCTAACAGGGTCTTCTTTCAGGGAAGTCCCAACAGGGAAATGTTGTAGAATTTTTCCCCTGTCACTGGTGAAAACGTTAAAACTTCTGAACCACGAGAAGGTCTCAGCACGTACTGCGTAAGAGCCCCATCTATTTAAGGAATACATTAGATAGGGTGGGGTTTGGTATGGACTGAACCTAGTGGGAGGGGTGTTATGTAGGTTTGAATGTTATTGGTTTATTGGAACTGTTCTTGTAAAATGTCAAATGGTATTGGTTTAAATGGTCGCGGAAGAAACCCTGCACTCCCATAAACTGGCAGCTTCTGGCTGCAGGCTATAAGATGTAGCCATTAGCCAAGCCAGGATGGGTCCATTTGAGTTGTAGTCACTAATAAAGTCTTTGCTGGAACTCCTTCCATTCTGACTCTTCATGCAAACAACACTTCCTTCCCTTCCCTTCCCTTTCCCCATTTAGCTAGAAATAAGAAGCCCATTCTGAGCCTGTCTTCTGAGGTGTTGGCTACTCGTTTGTATAGGTACGTACAAATAGGTACAAATCATTTGTATAGGAATAGAAAAATAAGCACCTGCTATATTTTATTCTATGTAGTGTGTTTTGACTGTAATAACATCAAAAAAGGGTTCTAGTTGGCAGATACAAACAAATTCTACAGATATGATTCAAATATCTATAACACAAGTTTTCTTCCCTATTGGGGATTATCCTTCTGTTACAATGCAATCCCCCACCATCCCCTTCCCTTCCCTTCCCTTTCTCCTTCCCTTCCCTTCCCTTCCCTTCTTCCCTTTCCCCATTTTAGCTAGAAATAAGAAGCCCATTTCTTAGCTGAAAATGCAGGACAGTATAATATTTCAGGCTGCAACACTTTTAAAAAATACGTTATGTTGTTGGTTTTTAAAGCCGATGCCAACAGCTTTTTAAAATTTAATGTCATTCCATTTTAATTATTTTTTAAATTAAAGAATCATTCCTTTTTACACAAATGATTCTCAAAACCACTTTATTTCAGGCTTTCTAATTAATTTCTTTTTAGAATGTTCATCTCACTGAAATATTATCTCATATTTAAAACCTGTTTTCAAAATAATATTCTTGTTTATAGAGCTGTCTTCTTTTTTACAAAATGGTTTTAGAAAGATTAACAGCATGAAAAGACTGGCCTCATGGAATTTTATGCAAGGAGATTTCTAGGGGATTCTGGCTCTTTGCTTCATTTTTTCCTGCAAGCACCCCAAATTTGCTCCAGAGTGTCCCCTATGTTTCCTAGAACAGAAATCAGGAATGCTTGGAAGGAGAAAAGAAAATCTCCGTCCTTGATCGATACAGTTTTATTACAGAATATAACAGTTATTTCATTGCATAAAGCTTTCATATAGTGAAGATGACTTACAATATTGTCCCCCAAAATCAGATCAATCTATAAGTATATACCACCATTATTACCTATGTTGTGATCACATAAATTGACTAATTTGACCTGAAATTTGTCAAATGATTAAAAATATTGACAGATACCTTAGAAACCAATATAAATATCCGACAAAATGAAATTCAATGTAGAGAAAAGTAAGGTCTTACATGCAGGCAAGAAAAACCAAAAGGACAGGTACAGATTAGGGGAAACCTAGCTCAAAAGCCATAACTGTGACAGGGATCTTGGGGTCCTAGTGGACAATCATTTAAATATGAGCCAGCAGTGTGCCACAGCAGCCAAAAAAGCTAACACAATCCTCGGATGCATTAACAGAGGAACAGAACCAAGATCATGTGGAGTACTAGTACTGCTTTACAATGCCACAGTAAGACCACACCTGGAATACTGCATCCAGTTTTGGTCACCACATTGTAAAATACTAAAAGAAGAAAAAACACAAAGTCCCAACAGAGTTGGTACAAAAAAAGAATAAAACATACTAGAAAATGATAGAAAATCTTTCAGCTTAATTTTTCATTAAACCTGGCTTTATAAAATAATATTGATCAAGCTATATATTGAGGAGAGATATCAGGACAGAGACCAGCTCAGACACAGCAAAAGTGTATCAGTGACCTAATATTGTAAATCTAAGCAAGGTAAACCTAGCAGTAATACCACTATTTTAGAACAAATGATCTATACTGACCCTTTAATAAGGCTTTGGGGGCAAGTGACTACCCATGAATCAATTATGTAACCTATATTAAATTTAAAATTGGCTGTCTTATCTTTGTCAGAGCTATCTGGGGAGTCCTTATCTAATCAGTTCACATTATTGAACTGGCAACCCAGTGTTTCAGGGAGGGAGGGAGGGAGGGGGGACTTCTATGGATAAGGAGCTGGTAGCCATTTATCTTGCCCGTGACAGCATGAGAAAAAAGGAGAGTTTCAAAGTTGTACAGGCATGCTAGTAGCATATTTCATTAGTTGTGAATGTATCACTAGGAATTGGCTCCAACTTCAACTCTGGGCAGCTGATCTCCAACATTGGGCGATTGCTTTTGCCACAGTCGAAATAACTAGACGAAATTCCTAGCTCTGGCCCCTGCTGCTTCTATCCTGACTCATTCTCCACTTGCACCGCGAGCTATTTTTGCTGATCTGACTTCAGTTTTGCCCAGCCGCTATTGTGCAAGTTCTGGGTTAAATGAGAATCACAGCATTCACGCTTGCTGGAGCTGTAGTGCTGTACAAACTTTCAGCAGCTGAAGCAATCTTTTCAGACAGATACATTGTCCTATAAGACCTAGGAGGTCAACTAAAAAAATATTATGTCTTGATACATAGCGTAAAGCTAAACTCAGCAGGTACAATTTATAGAATTAAGTTAATGATATCCAAGAGTAATTTACTTTAATATAACCTGTGATGCCAGACATTCATCCACCAGAGAGTTAATAGTTTTTAGGTTTATCTTGGGAACCTTTTATTTGGGGAGGCGGGAAATTTTTTGCTGCATTTCATTCTTTCCAAACCTATGATTTTAAATTCTGTTTCTCTTTTTCATTCCACACAGACACATGCAGCCTAAATTCCCAAAACATATCAAACTAAACAAACTAAGTTACATTATGATTTAACACGGGCTAGGAACACATACAGTTTGGTTCCCATAGTATGATAGTGATCACGTTGTTTGATGTTGGGCAAACAATACATACAGATTTATACATACCAACAAATATACCAAGAAACAATGCAATGGAGATTTCAATATCAAGTAATTTAGCTTAAGACTGAAACTGTTATTACATAACAAATACTCCAGTGTAGGTTATCTCTGTCTTTCCAGTGCTATATTTAAATTTGTATTTAAAAAATTATAATGCTTATAAATTGCAATTAATATTGTCAGAATATATACTTTTGTTCTTCATTTCCAATACTTTGAGGTATCTAAATAACAGAATATCAAGAATTTAATTACACCAAATAAGTAACAGTATATTGAAATAACATAATGTATCAAGATTTGTAATAACACAATAAGAAATAAAAAAAATATTTCTTAAAAAGTCATAAATTAACATGAAGTCAGCCATTCTCTCTTTTTCACCCCAACGTATCGATATGCTGGTATATGTGTATATATGTGCTTTTACAAATACCACAAACATTAGTGTCTAGCCTCTCTATCACCTTTTGGTAACTGCTGTACTTCAGAAGCCAAAAATGGCCATTCAGACTTTGCCTGGAATGAACACGACCGTGAAGTCATTAAATCATTAAAAATAGAATCACTATCAAGGAAACATTCCAATACTTTGTGCATAGTCTCGAATTAACACTCATGATTCAGTATCCCAGGAAGAGAGAGTTGCTCTGGGAGAGACATATGAGATGACTCGTATAGACTCATGTAGTGGACAAGGTGTAAGGCTACAGCTAAGGATCCTGATTCCCTCAGTTCTATTTGTAACCTCCACAGAAGCCTCGACTACAATGCACTATTGACAGTCCATGCCTGTTGAGTTCCAGAGTTATTTCCACTGGGTTATTTTAGCTTGTTTGAGAAGGTCTGAAGAGCATGACTATGCATGGCTTTGCATATGATGTTAGGGGAAACATTTATATCATGAGCTACTGTTCATATTAAGAAAGAAAAACAACAGGCCTTGCTCACTGGAGGAGTAGCTTTTTCACAAAACAAATTTAACTATAAAAATTGCACTCTGAAGATGGCAGCCGAAGCTCCTGATGAAATGTCAGACAAGAGAAAACTGTTCCCTGATCATTTAGTCTGAAAGCTCATCACTGCTTGATTGACACCGACTATGGAAGCATAGTCGGTGTAGTAAACAAGTCAGAATATACCGGCATAAGTCAGCAGGAACTCTCAGTTTATAAAGCTTGTCTTTCTTAGTAGGCAGAATTGTTCTCTGGATTTAGATATTGTGGCAACGGTTGAAAAGGAGGAGGTAGGGAAGGGAATTGACTGCTTGTTCACATCTTGGTTTATTACTTATTTTTCAGGAAAAATTAGGATAGGAAGACAACAAAGATATCATTTTGATGCTATTTTTGGACAATGGTTTTTACCTCTATTTGGTCCCTTTTACAAACCAATTAGCTTTTTCAGGTTTTCATTGATATTTGATCTATTATATATTGTATTGTTATTATAGTAGTTTTTGTGATTGTTGTCTTATTGCCAAATCTGGGACTTTAATAATAATTTATTTAGAAAAAAAATTCAGAAACTCCTATGCTACTAAATCTTTAAATGGCACTATACTTTAGAATAAAAAGAAAAGGTGGTGTGGAACATTTTGAATAATATCTCTTAACATGCTGATGTTGAGATTTTGGAAAAGTGAAACTCCTATGCTACTAAATCTTTAAATGGCACTATACTTTAGAATAAAAAGAAAAGGTGGTGTGGAACATTTTTGAATAATATCTCTTAACATGCTGATGTTGAGATTTTGGAAAAAGTGCAGAGAAGAGCAACTAGGATGATTAAAGACCTAGAGATTAAAACATATAAAGAACAGTTGAAATATGGCTAGTCTCGAGAAAAGGACTAGGGGTGACACAATCACAGTATTCCAGAATCTAGGGGGCTGTCACAAAGAAGAGGGGGTAAACTTATTTTCCAAAGCCCCAGAAGGCAAGACAAGAAACTATGGGTGGAAACTACCATATTTTTTGGACTATAAAATGCACTTCCCCCACCCCCAAAAGTGGGTGGAAATGTCAGTGTATCTTACAGAGCAAATATTGTGGTGGGGGGAGGGGGTTGGTGTGGCGCTGATCAGCTGTTCTAGGTTGCGGGGATCACCGCCGCCTGTTCGCTGCTGCCCGTTTGCAGCGATCGGGAGTGAATGGGAGGCGGCGGCGAATGGGTGGTGGTGAACGGCAGCAATGACGGCAACGGGGGTGAACGAGCCGCAGCAGCAAATGGGTGGCAGCAAACGGGCGGTGGCAAATGATGAATGGCCCAAGGCATTCCCCACCAACAACAACAGCTGAACGGCGGTATTCTGGGAGGCAAATCCAATAGCCAATCAGCTGCTCGGCAGTGAAGACTCCAGCATTCCCTTCTGGCGGCAGCAGCTCAGCTCAGTTGACCAGTGGTGGGTGCAATGGAGCGGAGCCCTGATGAGCCATGCGCTGGGGCTGCAATAACGTGCTGAAGCTGACCAGGCTGTTTTCTGTTTGCTGCAAGGATGCTAGTCAGATGAATACCGGATGGATGCTGGCAGGCAGAAGCAGATTTTTTTTCCTCTTGTTTTCCTCCTCTAAAGCTGATGTGTGTCTTAAGAGTCTGGAGCATCTTATAGTCCTCAAAATATGGTAATCAAGGAGAGAAGCAACCTGGAATTAACTTCCTGACAGTGAGAACAATTAACCATTGGAACAGCTTGCCTTCAGAGGTTGTGGGTACTTTATAACTGAAGAGACTGGACAGCCACTTGTCTCAAATGGTATAGGGTCTCCTGCTTGAGCAGGGGTTTGGATTAGAAGACCTCCAAGGTCCCTTCCAGCTCTATTCTATTCTGAGTTGATTATGCAGGTGTAGATTACAAGCAAGACACATGACCAGCCCCTTAACAATTAACAACGGTGATATGTTAAAATCTACACCAATTTATATTCATTAATTCTTTTGTGCAAAGTTCATTCCATTTGTCCTATGTAGAATCCAGGGGGGAATCTTTGGCAGCTGTCCACTTCTATACAATGTAATGTGTTGCATCATATATTAGTGGAATTAACAAGCTTGGCATCAGGACTCAAAAGAAGAACAAAGAAATATGAATGAATTTCAACCTCCCAGGAACACTTCAAAGCAGACTTCAAAGTGACAGATTTTGGGTGAAATAAAATTATGATGATGATGATGATGAATTAAACAGCACCATTGACTGAAAAATTGGTGAACTCACATACATTAAAAGATTTCAGGCAATCTCAGGTCTCAGCACATACAACTGGTTTTTGACGCTATATGCCACATGGCTCTCCTTCTATAATGTCTATTCCTTTCTGGGAGATCTTGATACCACTATTTGTGGCATTTGTGTTTCCTTAAGCCAGGTGTGCCAAATTCGCATTGTCATGGCAGCATCATGTGACATAACTTCCCCCCTTCAGTAAACCAGGTGTGGGCGTGGCCAGCACATGACACATCCAGCCCACAGGCCATCAGTTTGACAGCCCTGGATTAAGCATTTGGAAAAAAAATTATGGACAAAGCACAGTAGAAGCAGATGGGAATACAGCTGCAGTGTTTATCGGCTGAGTTTTGGCCGCTCCATAAAGCCAATTTTGCAAAACAGTATTATTATAATTCAACACAAGACATTTAATAAAACTTGATGACCTCATGCTTTTCTAAGTCCTTTATTTCCAATATATTCCAGGATGTTTTGACACTAGAAGTGATAAGAAGGAATTGTGTATCCACTAGTAAATTGGAAAAGTTATTTGGTTAATTTCCTCATAAACATTTTTCTGGGATGGCTAGCCAAAACATGTTGTTTGCAGAGGACAAGGAAACATTCTTTCTCCAAGCACCAAAATAGCTTGGCGCTTAAGTTAATTTGGCATCCAACAGAGAAAATTCCATTCAAGAACTGATTTACATATCCAACTGAACCAATATATGATCTCTTTAGGCTTAACCAAGCACATTTAGTGATGTCAGCTGTTGACATTTATAAATCATGGTTTATATTAAAAGGGGGGCAGGTTTCAGAATCCTCTCCAAAATTTAGTAATATAGTTGACAAAATTATTTCCTTCAGTAGAGTTTAGACAATTAAAAATACTTTCTGGGGGAAATGGAAAATCAAAACTCAGTCCATAAATAATATTTTACATCATCACTTTTATACCTAAAAACTTAAATGCAAATCTATTGATTGCATTATGACCATGTTGTAGAAAGGGGAGTGTATTGGTCAATTTAGATAGCATGGTAAGCTACAGTTTGGTTTATTGGTGTATTAGAATGATATGTGAAGTTAATGTAATATGCCATACACAGAACAATCTGGCTTAAATTTAAAAATGTATACTTAGCCATACTGTATTTTTTCCTTAAGATCACTGCCGAACTACAGTATGAATCTAAATATTGCTCACCTCTGACCATGCTGGGAGTTGTGGCATGTAGTGGGCTATCAGTTCATTACCTCTAATCAATTATATTAAATCTTCATTAAAAGCAGGAATTTCCTTATTAGCAGTCAGGTAAGTTGCAACTTTATAGTGATGCTTTCATCACCAATAAATATGTGTTTTAGATTGATGCTTTGGCTACTCCACATTACCAGTTCACAGATTAGACAAGCTTTTGTGGTCTGGCTAGGTTTGTTTTCTTCAACATGCCTTGACTGATTCTTCCCAATCAGTTCTCTAGGGGCTAAGATTTCAACAACATAATGTTTAAAGTTCACATAAAGTTTTTTGTTTGTTTGCCAAACCAACTAATGCAGAAAGAGCATGAAGAAATCAAGTTTCAGTATTTAAATTACAAGTTACATTTGATAGCTTGGGGAAAAGTTGTATATACTATGATTAGTATAAGTATCTTCTGTTGGAGAGGGATACTACCATACATTATAGGTGGCTCTAAAACTGCAAACGTTTGAATTTACAATATCTTGAATAAGTAATGAGAAGTTGGGCTTTTCATTCTTTCTTCAAATTATCTACCCCTACAAAGGGAATGGCTCTTTCTGCAAATCCACAAACATATTTGCAAAAGCAAATGTGAAAATGTGTGACATATCATTCTAATACACCAAGATTGAGCAAGATTGAGAGCTTCTGGTGAAGATTCCAAGGATTGTGTTCTTAGTACTTCATGACTTTTCTTCCTTCCCTCCCTCCACCTTTTCCCACCTGCTTCACTGCTCCTCCCTCCAGCTCTGCAATTCCCACCTAGTCTCCTATTTAACTTGCTTGCTGGAAGCAGGAAGGAAGGTTTTTAGAGAAGCTAACAGAAACTGAAGGCCAGGACTAGCAGGCAGGTAAGAGGCAGCAGCTGTGTGCGGGAAGGATTGAAGAGTTGTGTGGGTTGAGTCAGGAATGTTATGTGGAGGTCCATAATAAGTGCCATGTTTGTTAGGAAAGGTGTGTAATTGTTCAATTGCGCAATAACCAAAGCTACACTGGAGACCACGGTGTGGATGGTAAATTGAACTTTGCAACTTAAATTCTTCTATCCAGTATTAGGACTCATGACCTGTATAAAAGCAAATATGTTGTAGAGAGGAGTTCAATATATAGAATGCAGTGAAGTATTTATATTAAAAGTATTTGTGGTAGCAATGGAATACATTAACAGTACATGCACTCTATGAAGAGAGCAAGTAAGAATGTCAAAAAGGGTACGAGACGGCCTACATGGATAGCAGAGGGATGCAGCACTCGGCACACCCAACTTAAGCAAGGTTTATTTGGCCCCGGCTATAGATGCATTTTCTTTGATGGGCAATGCATCTCCCGTATCAAACTAAATAGCAGTAACGTCCCAATTAGGTTACCACGCAACAGAGAAGAGGAGCGCGCGACGACTACTGCAGTTCAGTTACATGCCGTGTAAAGGGGCGGGGTATTGCAGAGACCCCAACGCATTTCGATATACCCCGCCGCTGTTTTTATAACACCCCGAACGCTCCCCTGGAATTCACGCGTCACCATTGACCCCCGGGCTACCTTCCACGCCCACTCCTCCCCACGGGAAAGCTCGGGGAGGGGGAAAGAAAGGGAGCAGAAGGTCCGCAGCCGTGCACCTTAACCCCTCTCCCTCTCCTTTCTCTCCCGCCTCACTCTGCGGACGCCACGAAAGCGCCATTGAAAGGAGAGACCTCGCTGGACAGGCAGGCACAGCCAGCCAATGGCAATCCCAGCCGGGACGGCAAAAGGGGGAAAAAAAAGGCAAGGGGGGCGTTTTCGGCGGCGAAGCTTGAGAAGGTTGCTATGAGGCTGGCTTGGGGCGGAGCGTTAAAGGGCCAATAGGTGGAGAGAGAGGACCCCGATGGGTCGGCTGAACGACCAGTGGAAGACTGGCAGGGTTTTGGGGAGGGGAAGGCGGGACCAGCGGGGAGTGCTCTGTGTGGCGCTAAAGGCGCCGCGAGCGGGGGCGGGGCGGCTAGTGCAGACTCAGTGCGAGCGCGTGCTGGGGGAAGCGGCTCGGCGCCCAGCAGCAGCGGCAGCAGCGGCAGCCGGGAGGTTTATCGAGGCAGTTTATCCAGCGCTGGTTGGATTCAGGTGAGACGTGGGTGAGGAGGCGGGGGCTCTACCTCTGCGCCCCCCAACCCCCCACCCACCCGCCTACTATTTCCCGCCTTGTCTGGGGAAGAAGGCGGGTGGGCGGTCAGCGGGAAGGAAGGTCGCAGGGCCTCGAGTCGGGCTGGAGTCTACCCTTGGACCTTCGGACGTCTCCTCCACCTGCCCCCCCATGTTGGTGCTTTCACACACACCTCCCTTGCCCTTAAGAGAGCCGTGTAAAGGAGCGCCGCCTCCTCTGCCTGGGCGAAGAGGGGTCGTTGCTGCAGCGGTCTCCGCCTCGCGGGGATAGGCGCCCTAGACGTGGTATATTCCCGCGGGGGAACGGGACTGAGGGTCCTGTGGCCGGGATAACAAGCGCACGTGTCCCTTTGTTTAAAGGGTGAGGTGGTCGGATGAATGGGGAGGTGGAGGAGGCGAGCGAAGGAAGCAGAGGTGCCCTTTTGACTCGCCTGGGGACGGGGGTGTGTGTAACAGATAGACCCGCGGCAGCCTGAGTTGGAGCTGCTCTTTGTGCGGGATCGCCAGGATCTGCTTCGCCTGCTTGGTCCCATCCTCCCGGCGATCGTCTTCCTGCCGTAGGAAGATGTTGGCGTTTTTCTATCACGGTTCCTCTCTTAACCATGAGCATCGGAAGTTGCCTCCCGATTCACTGTGATGCCTTTCGCTTGAGTTAAAAACCGGTTCCAAACTTGGCGATCGCGCCGGATCTACTGGCCAATTCCTCTTAAACCGTGAGATAAACGTTCACCTTTCGACCGGTTGTCATCGCGTTGCTCTCTCTCCTTCCATGTGGGATATCTGGGTATATGTGGGATGCTGCGTGTTATTGCAGTGGGTAGGAAGGGCCTCTGAAATATTGTTAGCGTTGCATTTTTTGCATTCCAGTTGCTTCGGGAATATGAAATGAAAAACGCACCTTGATACATGATTTTTTTTGATTGGGGGAACGATGTCTAATTAAATGCAGATTCCCTTAGGAGCGATGTGTCTAAATTAAATCAAATTAGATAATTTAGGGGGGGATTGAAACCACCTACGTATGTTCTTCCAGACCTTAATACTGGGCCTGTACATCTTTCTCAACATTGCTGCTTGTGTTGCAGATCTAGCATTCTGGGAATCGACTGCCTTGCATTAGAATAACACTTGGGGATAAAGAGAAAGGGAAATCCTAATAACTGTTATAAATAACAAACATATGCTAGACAACTCCATGTATGAAATACATGACAATAGAATGTTGCTGTAAAGATCCTTAGGTCTTGAAGATTTTACCTTGGTTCTAGATTTGTGTCTTAGAGTAAAACTCATGTTTCTCATTATTGTCTGAAATATTGTATTTAGTTGAAGGGGAAAAACTTCATACATGTTACGTCTCTTCCTTGGTTCCTAGTCTGTTTTAGCTATGCTTTCTGTAGCCAACCCATGCTCTAATGCTGTAATGTGAATTTAGTTACTATAGTCTGAAATAAGTGAAGCAGACTGCTTTATGGCCCTCTGGTGGAATGAATGACTTCATACTTGCTTTATATTTGTTAAGCTTTAATTATTGGGCTAGCATATCAATGTAGATACTGTAACATACTGAATGATTGTTTGAAAGAGGCTAGTCATTTAAATGCATAGTTCTTAAAAAGTCCTATATGTGAGGTATTAAGAATTGTCCATTACCTGGATAGGTGGGTAATATTCTGGCAGGCTGATAACTAGTCTGTCACATAATGATTCAAGTAATACTCTGAATGTCTGGATCAGGTTTTATTTTCTAAAAAATCTGCAGAAAATGCTGCTGGAACACTAATCTACTTATTTAAGTGTTCAGCAGCAGTAAAATGAACATTGTTTTAAAAAATTACCAGTATAAAAATTAATATTTTATAATCTCATTTTCCTATAATAAAATGTCTTTGTATGACAATATCTTAGCAAACTGCTGAATATAGAAATTGTCCCATAATTATACATTCATACCGTGTTTCCCCGAAAATAAGACACTGTCTTATATTTTTTTTGGCTCCCAAAAACACACTAGGTCTTATTTTCGGGGTAGGTCTTATATATTTATGGTGCCAAATAGTGGGTGTGAGTGTGTAGGGGGGGTGTTTCGCGGGTGCACGGTTGCTCCCTGCAAAGTCTTCCTGGAACTGGAGATTTACACTAGGTCTTATTTTCGGGGTAGGTCTTATATTAGGGCAGGTTTAGAAAATAGTGCTAGGTCTTACTTTCGGGGTAGGTCTTATTTTCGGGGAAACACGGTAGTAGTGATGTTATTTACTTGATCTTTGAAAAGAAAAACTTCCTTATTTTAACTTGACTAACTTTTGAGGGCGGTTAGATAAAAGTTACCCAATGAAAGAAGTTAATTTTTTTAAAAATAAGTGCTTAGGATATAACCAATTGTTCATCACAGAAAGTAGTATTCAAAAACTAATTAAATTCCTGGGCTCATTACTGGTAATTTTACAGACTTATTGAATTTGATGTACTAATAGCTTAGTTTTAGATTTTAGTTTTAAAGTTACTTTAAAACTAATTTAACAAAAGAGTTGAATACTTGTACTTTATACTACTTGAGGTGATACCTTCCTGGAATGTATTTTTAATTGGGAATTTACATTAGTAAGACTTTAAATATTTACAAAAATGCTGTTTTGTCAATATTTTTTTCTTAAGTATGTCCTCTTATACCACAAACTTTGTGCATACATTAAATTGCAGCCATATTTATAAATATATATTTTATGTCACTCTGAACCATTAATCATATCCTTAAGAAAGAGGTTATAATAGTCTTAAATATTTTTATTGTGCTCAAGCTATAGCTTTAAGTAACAAAAACATTTGCACTAGTAGGGACAGGCAAATGGGACAAATATTTCTAGTACTTTTTGTCACATTTCAGCTTTAATGCCTTGTTCCTGGGAAGTGGTTAGGTCTAGACTCTAGCATATGGAGCCACTTGATTGTAAAAAATAGTATTCCACAAATTCAAAAGCAATTGTGAATCTACTTTCTTAATAACAACATGCATTATGAAGAGTATTCTAGGGTTCTCAGTGGGTATTATAATTATAATTGGGCAAGAAGCTAAAATAATTTCACAGCTATTTTTTACTGAAAAAAGTGCAGATTCCTTAATAGAAAATGTATTTCATATATAAAGTAAAATTCTATACTGAAACAATTATTTTTGGATGTAGAAGATATAGTTGTGTTTAAATGAGATTAAGCATGATGGCTGAACACATCTGAGATTTTAGAGAAACTGGTATATCTGGGCAACACAGCATTCTGGAAGGAGTTATAGATTACACTCTAAAACTTCATCTGTAGCCTGTTTTTATTCCACAGTCATTAGAATTGTCTAGGTTCCTCAAAATTGTTGAAGAGCTTCAATCTCAGAATTAATTATTACTTCACCTTTGTTGTTACTGTAAGTTCTCAAGGTGATGTGCATTTTACTTCTCTTCCAAATCCTGTTAGATGCTGCACTGAGAAATGCTGATATTGCAAAAATAATCACAGAAAATTAATAGCTGAGTAAAAGATTAAATTGAGTATCCAGGATCCTAGTCCAACATTCTTATCCTAAATAGTTGCTGTTTATTACTTATTGGTGTGCTGTTAAGCCACACACTGTCACAATATTCAGCTGTGGAATAAACCAAAGCCAAGGCTTTTGTGTGGCTTAATAGCAACCACATCCAAATGGTTGGTGTCCAACTCTGTCAAACAATGCATATCATCTTTCCCACATTGCATCCCACTCCTGTGCACTGGTTACCAGTACTTAGCAGTATCATACTGCCTCGCATTAGAAGACGACAAGCTTTTGCTTGGCTGTGGTCAAGGATGCTTAACTAGAAGGCCCTTCCTTTTCACCAGGGCAAAGCGAAGCCCATCACAAGATTGAAATCCTGTAGGGAAACATGAGAAACAGCTATTCACTTAACATCTACTTAATTTAACTCGAGAAAGCCTAGAACAGTGATGGCTAACCTTTTTGGCACTGAGTGCCCAAAGTGTGCACGTGCATCCCCAAAATGCAATGTGCGCACGTCCCCATGCATGTACCCCTCACACATCTCCTGTGCATACGAACACATCTCCTGTACATGTGCCCTGCCCCTGCATGCATGGCAGAGGCCTGAAGACCAGCTGGCCGATGGGAGGCACATGCATGCACAGCAGAGTTGAACTGGGGCGATGGTTTGCATGCCCACAGAAAGAGCTCTGTGTGCTACAGTCCGCCATCACGGGCCTAGAGAGTGGAATTAGATTAGATTAGATTCTACTTTATTGTCATTGCACATGGACACAGGCAACGAAATGCAGTTAGCATCTAACCAGAAGTGCAAAACAGCAATGAAATATGAATATATAAACAAATATAGACAAATATGCAAAGTATATATATATATATATATGGATATGCAGAATATCTATGAATATACAGAGGATATATCTATGGAAGGAATATATACGACTGTACAGAGTGTTTATGAATGTGTTGAATGTAAGTAGAATGCACAGACATATTAAATATAAGTATGATGCACTAGGAGTTTATACAAGATATATTATCAGGGGAAGTATCAGTGTGCATGTGGGGGTAGACGAGTTGAGGAGTTCAGTAAGGAAACCGCTGTGTGGTAAAAACTGTTCCTTAGCCTGCTGGTCTTGGACTGCAGGCACCTGAACTTCTTCCCAGATGGAAGAAGAGTAAACAGTTTACGGGCTGGATGGGAGGAATCCTTAACGATGCTGTGGGCTTTTGGCAGACATCTTTTCCTCTGAATGTCCACAATGGCAGGAAGTGGGATCCCTATAATATGTTGGGCTGTTTTCACCACCCTCTGTAATGCCTTCTTTTCTTTAATGGTGCAATTTCCATACCAAACTGAAATACAGCTGGTTAGGATGCTCTCAACTGCGCAGTGGTAGAATTTGATGAGAATAGTTGGGGAAAGATGGTTCTTCCTCAATAGTTCCAGAAAGAAGAGGCACTGGTGAGCTTTCTTGATCAGGCTAGTGGTGTTAATCTGCCAGGACAGGTCCTCAGAGAGGTGGATCCCCAGGAACTTGAAGCTGGTGACACATTCTACCGTTCTCCCATTGATGTATATAGGAGAATGTGTGTAAACATTCTTCCTCCTGAAATCCACGATGAGCTATTTGGTCTTACTAGTGTTGAGTAATAAGTTATTGTCAGCACACCATGTAGCTAGACTCTGCACCTCCTCCCTGTACTCTGAATCATTGTTATCGCTGATGAGTCCGATCACCGTGGTGTCGTCTGTGAACTTGATAATGGTCCAAGGTAACCTCCTTGTGGCATGACTATCCATGATCCCTCTACCAAACCACCTGGTTTTGACTTGCCTTGCTCTATCTGGTCGAAATTGAACAGAATTAAGTGTGATACTGGAAGAAGTGCTTCTGCCCTGTATTAGTGGATATGGAAAGATTCCCTTGTAGTTATTGTGGTGCCAATATGCAAACTATGAAACATATTGTGCAAGATTGGCCATAACATATGTTCTCTGGTTCCCTAAAATGATTTGCACAAAATAATGCCAGAAGTGATCTCGAATAGCTGAATTGGACATCCAGTTTTGAGGCCACTCCCTCATAGATGTTTTGTATATAATTATGTGGATTGTGTGTATATATGTTTACTTCTCTTCTCTCATGTTCTCATCATACTCTAATAAATAATAATTGATTATTGGTAACTAAGACTTTTGCTTTTATATTTACTAGGTTCCTGTTGTGGGATAGTTCTCTGAAAATGGCTCAGAGGACTTTGCAGGAAGACCCTGAGAGGTACCTTTTTGTGGACAGAGCAGTAATCTACAACCCTGCTACCCAGGCTGACTGGACTGCTAAAAAATTAGTCTGGATTCCATCAGAACGTCATGGCTTTGAAGCTGCCAGCATCAAAGAAGAGAGGGGAGATGAAGTGTTGGTTGAACTGGCTGAGAATGGAAAGAAAGCAGTTGTCAACAAAGATGATATTCAAAAAATGAATCCTCCCAAATTTTCTAAAGTAGAAGATATGGCAGAATTGACCTGCTTAAATGAAGCCTCTGTTCTTCATAATTTGAAGGATCGATACTATTCTGGGCTCATTTATGTAAGTAGTACTTATTGGACTGACATCTGCTAATCAAAAAATCAACTTTATTGGTTGCAAACATTCAAAAAGGAAGTGCTGCTTTAGTTGGTAGACTGATTTTAAAATGTAGGCTTGGGTTCTTACTGTTTTATTAATACTATCATTTTAATTCTGATTACCAAATTATGTTTTATTTGCTGTTTCTCTGAGCTTTGATACCTTCGATTGTCACATCTGCTGAAGTGGAGTGCTTGACTATTTTGGAATAGGTCTGAATAGCTCCCCAGTTATAGTATGTCTTTTTTTTTAGAGTACCCCCATATTAGCTACTCTGTTGTCTTTTGAGAACTAAGAAAACAACTTTTTAATCTATCAGTTCTTTTCATTTTTAATTTTAATCTCAGTGCTAAGTTTATCTTCTAATTATTTTATCTTCATAACTTTTATTTTATAAATGTTTACATTGTCTTGCATTTTAATATAAATGGCAGCATAGATAATTTTTGTATGCTGCCCAGAGTCAGTTTATGTGAGATGGGTGGCCATATGTATTTTATAAATGAATTTTACAGCTGCTTAGATTAGTAGCAAGTTTAAAGATTGTTTTGGAACTGTCCTTTTTTTGCTGCAACTATCCTAAATTATATTTTATAACAAATTTATGTCAGTGATCACTATGATTTATGACCAAATTTTAAAACACTAGAATCCTCAGGAGATCCCATTTTTATTAATTATTGATCAAGTTAAAAAAGCTATTGTGAAATCCATTAGCACTGGAGTGGGTCAGAAATTTTGTTTAGTAAATAGTACATTCTATCTATTTTTTACTTCTGGTATTTAATAACTGCTATGTTCTCTTGTCTAATATAGGCTAAAATGTGCAGTTTTCCACCAATTTGAGTTGTAAAACAATATAGCTTGTACTTCCTTCTATGTACCATTTGTGATCACCTTTGCTGGCTTTCAAAAGCAAAATCAATGGTAGGAAGTTGCAAATGGTGACCAACATTTACATCCTCGCTTAATGACCCATGGTCATTCCCTTAATGAAGGAAATGGGGAGTACCAGAATTGCCAATGCTAAGTGCACAATCACATGACATTGTGCTTTATGACTGCATCACTTAGCTTTGGTCATTCTGGTCCCAGTTAACATTGTTAACCAAAGAAAACCTGCAGTGGGTTTCTTTAGATTTAAAAACCATTATATAGGTGTTAAACTAGGTTTTTTATTTTTAATTAAATGCTAGGTATCTGCTTTTTAAAACAGCAAATCCCGGATATTTCCATTTGTTTTGTAGTCCAAAATATGAAAAAATTACTTGATTACTTCACACCACAGCAAACTATGTATAAAACACATTGTAGGGCAGGAGACGATTGATGTGATATGCATTTTTAACACTAAAACAACAACCGTGGCATCCAAATTTAAATCTTGGGTGACAACTGTACATTTTATTCCAACCCTCTGAACCATATGTGACAGGTAGAGTCTTCTGGGTTCTTTGCTTACAGATTCTTTGTTTTTATTCCTTTTAAATGAATAGCAGCTTTGAGACAGTGACCAGAGAAGGAGGAACTTCTCTGTCTTTCTACTTTCAAGCCACTTTCTTCTCTTGATCATTCAGATTTCATCTTGATTTAATCATGTTAAATTTGAAGAGCAAGAGTAGGAGGAAAAGTTCAGCGAAATGCTCATTTATTTATTAGCTCTATTTTTATGTTATTGAAATAGCAAGCATTGGCATTGTAGTCTTTTGAACTTTTTAAACTTGATTTACATTTTGAAGCTTGGTGGCTTATTTTGAGCATCTTTATGACCATTTGAACTTATTTACACCAAATGACATACTACTTTTTTTAACCTTTATCTCTTTTAATTACTTGTTGTCTCAGTAGTATTTTTAAAAGAAAATAGATGAAGGTAAATCTCACCCCTAGTGGATTTTTGACAATAGTTTTCACTGTAGCTAAAATTTCCATTACTATCTATAATATCCTTTTGGAACCTGTCGGTATATCCTTTTTGAACTAGGATTTTGTTCAGAAGTAGCTCATTGGTATTGTTTTCTAAACAAACATTAAAATAGTTAAGTCTCCAGTTCGATGGAATTATTTCCAGAGAAAATAATCTCTTGATTGTGGATCAGGAAGACTATAAACAGCTTTTTTCTTCTTCTGGTAGACCTACTCTGGACTCTTCTGTGTGGTCATAAATCCATACAAGAACCTTCCAATTTACTCTGAAAATATCATTGAGATGTACAGGGGAAAGAAACGTCATGAAATGCCTCCACATATTTATGCAATATCAGAATCTGCATATAGATGCATGTTGCAAGGTAAGACTCTTGCTTATAAAAAGTCATATACTGACATTGTGTTTAGCATTTTAGAATTACAAAGTAAATAGAAGATTAACATTAAAGAATGTAACATCACAATAAATGTCATTAGCTCTATACCCTTCAGTCATTAAAAATCAGACTGGTTTAAATTCTTAGATGGTAAATGACCTTCCATTGTGAGATATTTTGCACCTCAATTCCATAAACTGCAGCCAGTATAGTTAATTGTCAGGAAATCTGGAAGTATAATGGAAACTTTTGTTGGATGTTAGATTGCATCTTTCTGATATAATGTTTGGCTAGACAGGCATTTTGCATTTTTACAGAATGTAATAGTAGTAAAAAAAATCCAATATCTTTCTATAGCCTTAATGGTTGTGCTATTTTTCTTTTAATCCTTCAGCTATTCTCTTTACGTTTCTTTAGCTTTTTATACCAGAACAGTTCTTTGAGGAGAGTAAGTTGCAACAGTTAGTCTGTCAAATTACCAGACTATCATTCACTTCAACTGATGGGATTTTGACTGCTATGGGAGTAAATGAACCTGTCTCAAAGATTCAGTTAAATATTAATATGGATTGGAACTAGAGAAGCTTCCTAAACAACTGGCAAAAGTCAGAAGAATTGTCTCTTTGTAATATTACAAAGCACTGGCTATTTCACCTGGACAGTCAATGATGTAGCATACTTTATTAAGGAAAGTAAACCCTCTTTTTATGATCTCTGTGCAAGCCCACATGTAGGATAGGATTGTGCACTGCTTCTGGTAGAGGTGCTTCTCAGTGCAGGAGAGTTATCATGCTTCAGCTTGGCACAAGCTAAAGTTGGTCTGGTCTGATTCAAAAATCTTTTCATAATGTTATTTGGCAATGGACTCATGGACAAGACATACCTTAACTGGATATTTTATTGCAAACAAGTATGAAATAAAGTACAACAGAAAATCTTCAGTACAGCCCCTTTTTTATAGGCCTGTGACCCTAAGTTTAAATCCTAGACTTTTCCTTCCTGTCTTTTCACGTCCATCATCCTTGTGAAGGCCACAGAAAGTAACTGGAATGTTTCCCAGGAACAGTCTTCTCAGATTTAAGAGCTGTCAGTTCCACTTTCACCAGCTTAACTCCTTATAGGAATGCATACAAACCATCTTTTCATAATGTTAAACAGCTGCACCCAGTGTTTAAAGAAGATGTGCTCTAATGTGTGCTGCACTTGAAAACTATATTTCATTTGAGTATATACTTTCCCTCTGATTGAGAAGCCAACATTTCTGGCCATTTGTAGAATCTTGTTTTATGGGACACTGATGAACTGAAGTGCAATGAAAAAAAACCCATCTGACAAAAGTTACAATTGTTACAGTGTGACTTAAGGCTCTTTTATAACTGGAGGAGAAGTGCCTTTAAGAAGGACAAGTGCTTCACAGAGAGAACTAGTGGAAACTTTTTTGTTTCTTTTACTATCTACAGACAGTCCTCGACTTACGACCACGATTGAGTCCAGTATTTCTGTAGTTAACTGAGACATTTGTTAAGTGAGTTTTGCCCCATTTTATGACCTTTCTTGTCTCAGTTGTTAAGTGAATCACCACAGTCGATAAGTTAGTAACCTGCTTGTTAAGTGAATCTGGCTTCCCCATTGATTTTGCTTGTCAAAAAGTTTCAAAAAGTGATCACGTGACCCTGGGACACAGCAACGTTTATAAATATGAACCAATTGCCAAGCATCTGAATTTTGATCACATGATCATCTGGACTAGAAGGTTAGCATGGTATAGCATCCCTGTCTGGCCATCACTCTCCCACTTAGAGATTCTTAAATTAACAAACTGAAAGATGGAAAAACCTGCAGTTGTGATCTGATATTATCAGCCAGTTACATGACAGAGCAAGATGCACTCAGGTGCCAATTGACTAGATCCAGATTTTAACTGTCCATCCCAAGAAACAGCAACAGCACAGACTCTTCACGCTATCAGCCAGTTCAGCCTATTAAATGTACCTAGTTAATTATATGCCTATTTCTTACAAATTGCTAGATGAATCAAGAGAAACTCAGCTGATAAGCAGGATTTAAAGACCGCAGAACTACAATTGATCACTGCCACCTAACAGTTGCTAATGCAGAGCTGCACATGTAGGAAACACTGCTTTCATTGGCTTAAAATCTACATCTGATTCTATTTCAAGGGACAGACTCTGATGCAAGCTGTTCCTCACATCTGTTGATCTGTGGCTGTCTTCCTAATTAGGAGGTGATACGAAAATTCACTCATACAAGTTAGAAATACAGTAGAGCTGGCTACCTTGCTCCAGACATCCCAGTCCATAAAGGAGAGAAACAGGATGGCATTCTACCTCTGTTTTAATCATGTGAATTCACTGTAGCTGCCTTAACCACAAAGGAATTCCTCCTAAGCATAATGACAGGCATTTGCCAGTACTGTTGTATGCTTTTGCTGATATAGATGGGCCTCAGGAGAAGTCTTCAAGCCTTACCAGAATTCCATAAATGTGAATAGCAAATTGGAGACAATAAATTTCAGCAAAAGCTTCTGTTTTCAAATGTCTTGGTTTGAATTTTGATGCCTTTGGAATTTGGCGGAAACGAATTAAAATAATTTCTACCCAAACCAAAAATAGTGTCAAGATAATTAGGAGCTTTTTTCATTCCAAAGAAAGCAGATGCATCCCCACTGTTATCAAGCTTTTAAAAGCTAAAACTATATCTTAAGTGCTTCATGATGCATACATATACCATACAGCTACAATGATTCAAAGCGCTTAGATGTTTTGTCTAGATTTTTATGAGTCTTCTTTTGCTTTTCATTCTATGTTTCAAATGCTTTAATCTGTATAGTTTCTG